>PNEQ01011077.1:11355-32090 GCA_003012365.1 Medauroidea extradentata | reverse complement strand
ATAAGATAGAATATGATTCAGACAGTCCACTTAAGTCGTATAAAATGTGTCTGGCCAAAATAATGTGCAACCCTGCTCGTCCTGAATGTCACTTGGACAAGTGCAACGAGTGTCCTGGAGTTGAAATGCTGAAAGAAACATTGATACAGAAGTTTGAAGAATCATTTGTTGACCAAGTTACTTACAAACAATGGGTGACCGTTGACCGATGTTCAATGGAAAACATTGTTAAAGAAGTGAGTGAATTTGTTGAATGTTTCTGTAAGGGACTCGTAAAGCTCAAAACTCATGATTTCATCGTAAATGAACAAAAATCTTATTACAGTTCTCTCATAATCAATTTGGCTGCAGAAGAAGCTATTGTAACATGTGATTTTGCAGAGAATTACTCCTTCATCCTATAAGATGAAATCCAGTCTTATCATTGGGCAAATACTCAAGCTACACTTCACACATGTGTAGTGTACTACAAGAAGATGCACAACTGAAGCACCTCAATATTGTTTTCATTTCAGATTGTTTGCAACATAATACAATAGCTGTTTATACATTTCAGAAAAAACTAATATCCCTTCTTGCTGCAAGAATTTAGACTTTCAGAAAAATCTACTATTTCTCAGATGGCAGTGCAAGCCAATACAAAAACCGCAAAAATTTCTTGAATTTGTGTTACTATAGTCATGATTTTAACATAGACGCAGAGTGGCATTTTTTTGCCACATCGCATGGCAAAAGTGCATGCGATGGCTTAGGAGGTACAGTGAAGCGGCTTGCTTCTAAAGCAAGCCTCCAACGCCCTTACCATGATCAGATTTTGACTTCGAAAGGACTATTTGAATTTTCAAAGAATTCAATTAAAGGAATAAATTTTGAATTTTCAACTGTGGAAGAGTACATAGAAAGTGAAAAAGAATTATCAGCTCGATTCAAGGATGCAAGAGCAATCACTGGTGCACTAAAAATTCATTGCCTAATACCTATGTCAGATTCAGAAATCTCAGTCTGGTTGTACTCAAGAAGCAACAGAGAAGAAGTACATGTCGTGTCTGAACGTGCATATCTTCTCAAGTCTTGTACATTTCCAACAGTTACATCAGGCTACGTAACCGTTGAATATGATGGTGCATGGTGGTTGGCCTACATACTCACGAAACACGAGAGTGAACCACAACTTCAAGTCAGTTTTCTTCATCCACGAGGACCATCACCTTCTTTTGTATTCTCATCCATTCAGGATATACAGAATATTCCTGCAAGTTTCGTACTTATGCAAGTGGAACCCGTCACTGCAACTGGACGAGTGTACACACTCAGTAAAGGTGATGTTTAAAAGTCTTCAACTCTTTTGGAATTACGGCTTAAACAAAATGTGTGATAAAAACCTTTTCTCCTGTAAGCGATAATACAGACACGTTTAAGCTTTGTATATTCATACAGCTTTCAAAGACTGACTACAAAACTATTTAACAATAAAATTAAAACTAGTAGTTATGAAAATATATCTCAGCACCACAACTACAGCTAAACTTGTAAGTACTTACGCTGTATATTTATTATTCCGTTAGTATTAATACAATGTTATTTAAATTTGTTATTTATAGAATATATAACCAATTCTGTGCTTCAATAGGCAAACATAGTGAACTTTGTGCATGCAATAACCCAGCTAATAAGCTTGCATTGATGTAGAAAACCATTAAATTTAATATGATCCCATTGTCATCCCATTCTGAAATTTTGTAGGATGTCTCACAAAATATATCATTATAACATATATTATTTTTAAAAAAATCAAAAATGGTGTTTTTGAGATTTTCAAAATAAAAATTTTGAAAAAGTGCGAAATATAATTTTTTCTCTCTGTTGTGTCGTGTGATATACCAAATTAACCGCCTTCAAAAGAGCTTTAAAACAAGCCCAATATTATCTTTCTAGCTCAAGTAGTTAAAGAGCAGTTGTGATTTTTGTAAACACAAATCGCCATAAAAAAGGTGTAAATTTGAAATTTTAAAAATTAATAGGAGAAAAAAATCCAAGATTCTGGATTTTTCATGTCAGTGTTGTGCACTCTTTAAAAAAAAATTCAGAAGAATCTGAAGCGTAAAGGTTTGAAATTAATTATTTTTTGGTTGATTTGACATGTAATAACCCAATAGACCTTGATTTGTGCGCCTACGAGCCCCGCCAATGAACTCGTGATCCTCTCCCTTCTCTATCGACGTCGTACGTTCGTTTATCTTCGGGCGGCCTCGGCCGTCTTCATGCCTTCCCTTCCCCTTTCTCCCTCTTCTCCCGGCCGGCTATGCCACACCGTGGCTGCTTGTCTCATGGCAGCAAAAAGTATACAAGGAGAGACGCAACTCTCACAGTAAAACCGGAAGCTTAATTTTGTAAACAAACTTGGCTTGGGCCAATTTATACTGTACAACTTAACGTGGGAAAAAAAAAAAAAAAATCCAACTGTGGTGGCACTGCTTGCGAAAGGTACTTACGAAAAGTAACCCCTCAACTACCCTGGTCACCAGACTAACCGGGGTTCACTTTTTGATTGACCTACATTGATTTTTCTCTAACCTAGTGACTTCATAAATGCAGTGATTTATCAAAGACAATGTTTTATTTAGTTTTATAGGTGATAGTGGTGTGCGTCTATTTTTTATGGTAGAAATGTAATACTATAATCATTACTTTTATTACTATATGTGCACGTGGGTAGGTAGTTGTCCCAACGTAACCAACATATTAATAGTCATTTCGTAAAAACCTTTCTCGTGCAAATAGCCTCTACAAATTCTCTCCTGTTGGTTATGATCATATAAATATGGTAGGGGGAAATGAGGGAGGAGCGAGTGGAAGAAATGTACAGTTAAGTATAGTTTATTGCCTCTTTAACCATATTTTTATGATCACGAGAAAGGATATTACAAAACGACTACAATATGTAGGTTACGTTGGGAACAACTGCCTACCCACGTTCCCATATAGAATAAAAGTAATGATTATAATATTACCTTTCTGTGTCTGCAGGATATCTGTAGAAAGACAATCCACTATGGTCTACTTTACAGTACTGGCAGCCACACAACATTTAATTCTCCACGACATTACATAAATTCAAACCGCATCCGAAATACGTTAACCGCCATTTCAAAACAACGCCAACGTCGCCAACCAAACGCCGAGGTCGAGCAAAGACCTTATGTTTAAATAATAACAAAATACAATAGCGAAACTAGAAAACATTTCTAATTGAGTGAATTTTTGACGCTTAGAAAATGCCTGTAATTTATATAAGAGATAAATTTGATGACTTGAAAGTATAGTTCATACGACCAGCGAAATGTTTTGCATTTTGATGTTGGTACATACAATGTTAGCTCTAGATTTAAGCTGTCATCTTGTCATATAGAGTTTCGCCCCCCTGCGTGGCACACTGCCTCTGCTCGCCATTCAGCTATTTACCTGCAGATCAACTCGTGGCTGACGCAGCACCCGTGTCTACCTGTCTTTTTTATGGTAAGCCTTTGTTTGATTATTTATTATGCACTTTACTTGCCCACTTATGAGACTGTGCTAGGGTTAGTTGATTGTGCATACTACTGAGGTAGCTTATGCTGGTGTTGCTGATTATGTGTAGGGGCGAGTGCCCCTCGAGTTTTAAGTAATTGTATTTAGGGGCCTGTGTCCCGACAATTTCATGTTAGGGTTTGCTACTGAGGAATGAGACTCAGGTAGCACATGTTGTGAGTGTTAGTTCCATATACGGATAGGGCTAGCACATTTGTTTATGTTATTGTTTTTGCTATACCCTTCTCAGAATTCTCGACTAGGGCTTCCTAATGTTCCATATTGTTCACTTTAAATTGATTCCATTTGCATGTCTGTTACTAGTATTTTGTAAAGTTAATGTTTAATGTTATTTGTATACTTTGTACTTTAATTTGTAATGTTTTGATTCATGTTGGCAATATATTTAATGAGTTTAAGGTTATGTTCAACTTTATTATGTTTTGGTTTATCAATAAATCACTGTTGCGATTGAACCCCGGAATTCACTATGTTTTCTTTGCAGTTAATCAATAGATCACCTCTTTTACGACTGCAATATAGATAATATTTTGCTTGCAGCGTTTGCTGATTATTAACTGGTATTACTTTACTGAGGTTATGAATTCAATCTTTGTTTGGATTGAGGTTAAATCCTTGCCTAAGCGTCCTTGGGAATAATAGGGAGTCGCAACCCCACGTGTTGTTCCTGTGTTATTGTTAGTTACCATCATCATTAGTCAGGTTCGCCCCGATGATGGGGTGGTGATGGCACAAGTAGCAGTCATGAGGCCAAAGACACTAAATTCGTTCTGCGCAAGTATATCTATGGCCATGAATGTGACAAATTTTTGTAACTCGCATCATGGCACCATAAGTGAGGTGTCAATATTTTGTGTTGAATGTTGAAAATATCCGTGAAAGTCAGTTCTTTTCCGTCTATTTGTCTTAACCTTTAAATAACCACAAAATGGTAAAATCCATTAAATTATATTATACTTGTAAGAAGAATTAACTATCTTATCCGCTCTGATTAGTTAAAAAAATTGTTTACAATTCACTATTCGAAATTGTTTGAATACTTGGAAATTTGGGAATCTGGTATTTGTTTTTCGAATATGAATGATACAGATTTATTACTCGAAAAATATTCGACATTTTGAATACTCACACACTCCTACTTAGAAATACACTGGATAGAAAGCTGACATGGCGACGTCACATTGAAAGCAAGAGTAATCATAGCCGCTTGTCTGCTCTCTGGCCTATGATAAATCACACCTTAAGCCTTAAACTTAAAATTGGCCCGTTACCTTAAAACTCAATAAAATGCCCTAATAGTATTATGTACCTATGCAGGCACTGCATGGAATACTGCACAAAATTCACGTTACGTAGGTAGTACTTTGCAAGCGTTGCAAAATAAATGCCTTAGACTGGCTGCAAATGCAGCTAGGTGTACTCTTATTAAATACTTGCATGCAGAGTTAAAACAAGACATGCTGCAATAATGTTTCCAACAAACAGCAGAAGATTTTTATAATTCCTGCCATGATACAAAAATCCAATTATTGCAGCCCTCTGGGACTATGACTCTGACAAAATCTAGCACTACATGCTGTGACGTATCTTACTGTTTGGGCCGTTGAGGTTATGTAGCATGAAGTGCACCGGACAGCTCAGTTTCTGTTTTAGTTGAATATAGATTTATTGACTTCAACCACCCATCAGTTAGGTTTAACTTGATTAGAAAAACTCAGATTAGTCAATCATTACATTTATTATAACCAGGTAAATTACATTCCACAACATACGGTACCGGTCATAGCTATTGCAGTTTGCCCAACGACTTACTGTCCTCTCTCACTCTCCACGACTCAGTGAAACCTGCATGGTCATGGTAGCTAAAGTACTCCTTGGTGGAGTGATGCAACAGAATTCCATAATTTACTTAACAAAATGACAAAATTATACTTAAACATATAACAAAGGGATTTAACATTTGAATTTATAGTTTTTACATCAAAATAATACAGAGTATTAATAAAAACTGAATAATTGGGGACAAACGGTGTGCAACAGCGGAACGACTTTCGCGGCGCAATACCCTAAGCAAACCCCTGCGACGGCTGACCTATGTACGTCAATAACCTACATCATGAAGCAATTCCATGAAGCAGGAGATCAAACACAACGTTGGCGCCAGAAATCCTACAGCCTGGAGAAGTTTGCAACACAAGAAGTTACTCACTTCACCAGAGAAAATTTAATAACTATTAAAAATTGCCAAAACTAAAAAATAAAGAAAAATACAAGAAAAAATTATATCAACAAAAATAATTAAAATTTTACTGTGGTCAGTTTGAAACCAAAATAGCCAGGAAAATAAACAAATGACTATACTTTAAAATTCCAGACTATTTTATATTAAAATTTTGAAAAGATGAATTCAAATTAACCATGTCCCCAATTACTAGGTTACTGAATCCTGTTGTATCATCCAGAACACACGATGAACCAATACTGAACAGGAATTAAGTCTGTTATTAAAGATTTAAATTTAATTAAGGAAAAAATAATTTTATACAGGTTTAAATAAGATGGGGAAGTGGCTGAACACTTCAAAATGCGGCCAAAATCGCTACTGGCGCATAGAACACCTTAAGACTGGCAGTAACACAATGCCCGCAGCTGGCCCTAGCGCCTGCGCAGCTGCTCACAGTGAATAAGTTATTTGTAAGTCTGTACCAGCATAGTAAATGTAGCTATATTATTGTATTTAGCATTCCAAGTATTAAAAGACACTAGGCTCATACAATTTTCTGTCACAATTCACACCCTCCCCCTCTTCCTGAGAAGGCCTGATAGTTTGGCCCGTTTTACGTTTCTATGCCTGTGCTGACGGGGGCTGACATCACCGCATGGCATGCTGCTGAAGCCCATCTGGAGCCTTCAGCCCCAGTACTAGTGAGAGTTTGCTTGGCAGGAGCTGCACACACTAACAAATTTCTAGCCACACAATACAAGGGAAACCTGGGTACACAAACTTATTTTTTATTTTAATATATTTACATAAATATTACTTTTGTCCACATAACACAGCAATCAAAACACTACATAATTACGAATTCTCTAAATGCAATTCTAGGTCCGGAACAGATGAGTTGCTATTGTAGCCAGGATAGTCAATCAGTAGAACCCGGCCAAGGCAGAGCTTTCTGTGCCCGACCCTCCGTCCAGAACTATATTTTTCAACTGATTATTAATTTTTATAAAGTGCTGGCTTATCAGGCTTACCTGAGAGCCAGTGTAGTGTAGGTACTAATATGTGTATTCATTAATTGTTTCAGGTAGTTACTGCGGATACGGGAGGGCGAGGTGTCCCTATTACCTCACCCTCCACTAGGGCATACTGTACACCCACAGTGCCCTGGTTAAAGCACGAGCCCACCCAAAAATAAAGGACAGTTCTCACCCCCTTCCCTACTATGGATTTCCAACTGCTCTAATGAATAAACCTGGACCTTCCTCTATTTCCAGTAACAATTTATTTCTTATGCCTGTAACTGTTAAGTGGTTACACTCCTTTCTGTCGAGATGGTTTATACAGTGCCTATGCCAGATTTTCCCTCTCTCTTCTTAAGCCCGCCGCACATGAAACAGTATTTCATACTAGTTCGCTTACTAGAATGTTTACTAGTTTCTTTACTGGGTAGGTTGCAAGCAGGTACACTAGGTGTGTTACAAGTTTCTGCTGCACAGGATACTGGCTGGCTTGCTTGTTTTGTAAAGAACTTCCTTTTTTTTTTCTTCTTTTTTTTTCTTTTTTCTTTCTTTCTTCAGTCAGTCAGTTCACATGGTCGTTCATCCACTTCTTTCCTTCCATGGTTCCGAAAACTCGCGCCTAAAATGTACACTGCTCTTTCATCCAATTCTTTCCTTCCATGTTTAAGTTTCTCAATACAAGCGTGCGCTAAAACTGCTATTGTTGTTGTTTTGGTGAATTCTGATTGGCCGCTGACACACACTTAGGTCCCGCTCCTCCCTCGGGCCTCCACAATAACACAGTAGATTAGGATACGTTAGGAAAAAAAATTTACTGGACCTCGGTGTCACCCTAACGATGGCAACAATAAGTACTGCTGAAACGTCAGACGAAACCGAACAACTGACGTAGTCACAACCAGTAGCCGAGATACAGTCATACACAGATAATACAGGAGTTCAGTTAGTGAATGCTGGGTTGGTTTTTATCATTTTAATTTCAATAGGAGTATTTATAAGTTGGCAGTATTTTGATGGAAATTCAGTTTTAACAATTGTTTCAAAAGTATAGTTGCATTAACAGGGTTTTTGAATATTTTCAAGCATTTGATAAAACTTTTAAAGGTCTTACCACGTAACTGATCTTCATTACATTCATCGCAAGAGAATTTCTTAGATTTCTAAACAACTATTCCAAACAAAGTAAGAAGCAATAAATGTACTATGGCGTACAGATTTGTGTTACACAAAATGCTGACTTTTTTTGCAGTTTGCCACAAAAATGGTTAACTTTACCTGGGTAGACGAATTTCAAAATTTCAAAATTGAAACCTTTACCATGTAGCCACAATTGGTTTTTCTTCACCAAACTACTCTTTTTTCGTAATTGAACCTGTTCAAACGAAGAAATATTTTGTGTAGTGTAAAGATAGCCCTATTGTTGTGTAGTGAAATTTTATGACATGGTATTCTTGCATTATCATTACGTACCACGATATGCCTGCATTTACGTGCAACAAAATATTTACTTTTCAGCTTCTGATCAACTGATATTGCTCTGTGTGTCTTTTAGAGTGAATTCATTTAATTTCTGTATCCATTATTAACATGCTTGCAGATACAACATGTCACAAAATAAACTGATATATAATGCTTTCCATTCAGTACATAATTATATTAGGGCAGTCTTGTTAGATTTCCTGGCAGACTCTGATTCCATTTCTAAAATAATGAATTTGTTTGCCCTACACTGTGAGCAATTTTTGGCATGGAAAATGTACAATTCCTGTTTAAAATTATGCATCTTTACAGTGAAAGTTAATTTTTGCCAAAATCAAATTCTACTACTACTACTACTACTACTTAAAAAAAAAAAAGTGGCATGGGCAGTCTCTGAAATTACTAATTCGAATAAACATGTAAAATATGGGAAAGTGTAAAAATCAGGTGTGTAAAAGGAGGGGCTCCACATTACACATGTACTTCTACTGTATTTCAATGAGACAGTTAAAACGTACAGTGTTACAGTAATTCAACAGCACAATGTAATGTCTTGTAACATTGATTACAAACAGTGGAAATAACTGCAAGGAAATCTGGTATTGTGCGCAGCAAAATCTGAACCAAACTTTATGAGTGTTCACATTATATAGCACTTTGCACACTACATTGTAATAAAGTTTATCAGGAAAGATTGTGGTACATAAAAGCATTGCACTCTACCACACATGAAACCACATTCAGTAACATTACTGGAGTTAAAATTGTAAGTATAACTTTATCTTACCCTGAAAGCGCTTTCCTTTAACTTGAGGGTCACAGTCAGGCCTGTGTCATTTTCGACGACATATGGTGCCATCAGCTCAATGCGCTTTGCCAAACCTCCTTCAGTCATTGCAGTTTTGAATGCATTGCTCAGATTCGAAAAAACATCTAGGCATGTTTTGGTCAATGTAACTTCAAGATTCTCCTGAAAAATATTGACAAATGTCAAAGTTAGAACTCCATATTTAAATTTTAAAAAAATTTGAACCAATTGAGAATGTTTACTTTTACACATGGTAAATAAATCTACGTACTGTGTACATATACATACACACAACAAATCACCAAAATCACACAACAACCATACAGGATACCCAAAGCACACATAAAACGCAACCCTCATGTACACATCATGCACACACAACATACACATGCCCAACCGTACTTGAAAATTTGAATGCAAACACACAAGTGAGATGTTTTATTTACAATTTCAATACCAATTATATTATGAGTTAAAAAAAAAGTGCTCCTCTAGCATTGTTCTTCATTTTACTTAAACAGAAAATTTAAAAATGCTGCGCAACACTGTTGCAGCTTGGTAAGGATAAGTACCGTACTTACTCCATCTAAAAATTGGATAGCAGCTATTACTAGATGTTTTAACAAAAAGAAGAAAAACATTATTTTCATCACAATTATTTCTTTGGCGTGCATTTAGTACAGACTTCACAGAGTAATAACTTGTAAACTGCCGCTGAAAAAAAAAAAGCCTCACATGACTCCAGAAAAATGTGATTATAATCGAGGATATGATTGGCAGAAGATGATCGAGCTTAATTGAGTAAAAGGTCCTGCAAATACTGTACACTTTGATAACCACGCAGCACTACTATGTCTCTGAGTGTACAATCAATACGCTCACAACTCAATGACGCTCAGTTCCGTGTGGAAGGGGGGAGAAAAAGAAAGGAAAGAGGAGTAATAATGGAGGAACTAGGGCGGTCAGAACATTCTCTCTCTCTACCTCCCCCTCTGACACCTGTCAGTTTACGATTACAACTTCGCCTTCTCCTCCCCAGCCTTTTTCCACATTTTTTTTCTATTTTACATGTATAGCGCACACCTCTAATTTTTATCAGTTGTTTTGAAATAAAAGAGTGCACTATACACGAGCAAATACTGTACGTGGGTAAATACATTATACTGCAGTGTGAGCATATTACACTGGTCGTGGGTGCTGGGCGGTGAAGAACACAGCAGGCCACTGAAAAGTTATATGCATCAGTTGCTCTGAATATTGCAACCATGATAATTTATATTGCATGCATTATGATATTTTGTGGTGACATTTTGCAAAAAATAATTGTGCCATATTTCTCAACATATTGCAGTGTTACCTATATTTTTAAATGTATCATGGTGCAATATTTGAGATGTCGAACAATTTGAAACACTGCACCCTTTCAGTTACAAATTTTTTTTGCTATACTGAAATAGTTAATAATGCCATAATCTTTCTTTTTTTAAATTATTTTATATACATACCGTATTTACTCGTGTATAATGTGCACTTTTATTCCAAAACAACTGATAAAAATAGAGAAGGCGGAGTTGTAAACTGGCGGGTGTCAAGCGTGGGAGACAGAGAGAGAATGTTTCTCACCTCTGGTTCCGTCATTACTACACTTCCTTTTGTTTTTCTCTACCCCCTCCACACTCCTTTTCTGCTGTAACTGTCGCTGCTAAAACCCTATTTTTTTTGTTTGCCGTGGCAGGAAAGTTCGTGGGTGAGAGGAAGCAACATGAGAAGTTAATTTTGACTCTCGTGATAGCCATCTTTCCAAGGAAAGGAAGGAAAGGAAGGAAAGGAATAAAAAAGGATGACACTGTTCTTTCCCCCCCCCCCCCCTCCTTGGAGAGGAAAAGCAAGGCAGGGTGCTGGTTGGGACCCTACAGTCCTCTGCTTGTAGCCACCCCTGCCGCATTCCTGAGCATTTCTTTTTTTCAGCTCGAGTCACACGAGGGCGCACTATACACGATTATGTACGGTACTATCATTATTTTTAAAAAACTATTTTTAATTTAAATGTTATTTATTTACAAGTGCAATCGTGAAATTATATTGCCGTTATAGTATAACCATCTAAACACGCTGCACTAAAAACAAAATTATTTTAAAACCAGTTTGTTTATAATAAAACATATTCAAACACGTTTGGCAAAATTTAGGTTATAGTTACAGTTAATTGTGCTAAAAACTAAGACAATCAAACACACGTAAAGTGATCAATGTTTTTAATGTGTATAAAGTGATCTATAGCATTTGAGACAGTCAATAGTGCTAGCGGTGGCAATTCTATTTGCCGCCATCTTGAATTTATTATGCAGTGAGCACAAGCATACATGCGATCACAGTCATTCTCCTTTGGCTTTGCACGTGTTCACCAACTTCGCTGTGATGTTTCATCTCTGTTCTATTTCCAAACAAGTTTAGATGTCCTTTCTTCCTTTGTTATCTGTGACTCTGACATCTTGTGATTATATCGTTTTCGGATGGCGAAAAACGTAAATAGCAAGAAAAATAAAATTTTGAAGGTGTGATAGGCGGGAAAATTTAACATTGGACTAAATGGCAAACAAACGGGACCGGAAGAAAAAAGTGCAAATCTCGGGAAAACCTAAATAACGTTAATGTAAATATCAGCTGGGCATGTTTACTTTATGAGCAGCCATGATTGTCTTTTACCATTCGCTAGAACTGTTAGTTTTAAATTTTACATTGTATGTTGAAATTTATATTGAAAATGATCGATACGCCTAAATTTTGGGCCGTAGGACAAGATATTTAGAGCTATGGATGCGGGAAAAACTATACTTACGAAAACTATTGGTGTGGTCTTCTTAAATATTCTTTTAATAGGAAAATTTTCAGGACCAACAAAAATTAACTATAGAAACAGGAAAACGATGGAAACTAAAACTATGCAAGGAGTTTCTACTGTAAGTAAACCATGAAGCCTCTGTAGAGTTAATATAGCAGAAGAACTGCACAATAGGTTTGGTGGGGCTTTGTTCAGCTTCACACTTATAACTGGCATACCAATGTACTATGCAGGAAAAAATAAATGAAGGAGGGAAGAGGGAACCACAAGGAAACAAATCACTTCTGCAACACACACATCCTGTAGGTCTCATGGCTTTGAATATAGGTATTAACTTCCACAATAACTATAACACAAGTGTTGAGACATAATTCCGAACAATGTAACAGTAATTCCACAGTACATTGTGCTTCCTCAGAATTACACTTTAAGAAAAAATCCTCAGATTTACCTTTGAGCTTATTTCAATAGACATGGCCGGGGGCTTGCGAATGAGCTCTTCCACTTCCTCAGCTGTTGGTGACACTGGAGATGCTGTTGGTTCTTGTTTGTTCATGCGCACCTGTAACGCAACATTAACTGTATAAGAAGTCGAGACATCCAAATAGTGTACATATCTAACGACATTGATTTTGTAAGAATAAAGAACACAGAAAAATCACCATCCACTGTGCATGTGTTAATGACATCTAAAAACATAGAAAGTTGAGTTTCCTTCCTCCCAGAAAAGTAACTTACAAAATGTACATGTACACCATAACATAAAAAGTGTGATCAAGGTTTTTTACAAAAAAAATTCTCAAACTTGCAAACTTAACAGCATACCTGATTTTATACTAATGTAATTGAAGACAAAGAGTCAAGTTCATAAATAACAGTGAATTTATAAGCAAATTGCCACTGTAACGTCCCAACTTAGAGCAATGTACTTGTAGTGTAACGAGAGAGAGCAAAGACTGACCAAAGCCCTCAGTTCCCAGGGAGAGTGCACCAGTCTGCCATCCTGGAGTTCCTCCACTGGCTCAACCAGAGGTTCCCACAGAGCTAGCGTGCTGTTGTAGTAGGCCATCTGCAGTGTCATACCACTGTCCACGTTCATCTACAAATCACACACATTCACATACGCTGCTCACTCCTCTGTGAATAACCTGTCGCAATGTTTATAATACCATATTATTTAGCATATCTTATGCCTTCAAGTACCTTACTCACTCTATTTTCACACCTGAATTCATAGTACAATATACTTTTTCGGGAGCACAATACTGGAATAGTAATGGCGTGATGGATGCAACACAAAAGACACGCCACAAATAACAAAAAATAGCCAATCAGGGCCAATCAGATTTGAGGCAGACACACTGATATCATAGAAGCTTTGATGTTGATTGGCTATCTTTTGTTATTTGCGTCGCTTACATTGTGTCACTTCTGTCTCACCATTGTGATTCCTGCAAAAGTGGTTTAACGTCTCAGAAGCATGAAAGTGGTTCTTTGTTTAGGTAGTATAAAAGTGGTTCTATGTCTCGGGAGCAAAAAAATAGTCTCATGCTAAAAAAACAGGTAAGAAATTACACACCACAGAAAGATAATCTGTCAAAGTTTTGTTTGTACAAACATAGTGCTGATGAGTATGTCTACATACACATTTACAAAAGACTGTGGAAAAGGGTTACTGTAGTACAGTATCTGTAAGAACAGTTGTTCGTGTGTGTGTGCCAGAACAATGGTGTGTTGCCCCGGCCACAGGTGATATTAAACCCTTTTAGCCTAAGCTTGGCAGATGCGCAGATGCGAAAGTTCACACAGGGAAGCACTTAGGACTCTGTATAAAAGCCAAGAGTGACAAGTCAGCTCCAACAGAGCCGAGACCCATCACAATGACTGCGGTTAGTGGTACTCTCCTTGCACCACCTCAGCTCTCATCAACAGTCTCCTGGGTAGCAGTACGTAAAATTATTCTTACCACAGTGCTTAATTATGTTTACCTGGTACTGAGCAAGTTAGAGGGGTTCAAACTACTTTCATCATAGCAGCTGAAATGAAAGTCCCAAAAATTCTTCATGCTAATTTAATTTCAATGCTGTGCAACAATACAAGGCCGACACTATTCGTCCAGCAACCATTGCCTTTAGAGAACGAAATTCAAACTAAAAGCTCACTCCAGAATAACGTATTTCGTGAGTTGGTGCATTGACCTAGGTATACGCACATAACTGATCAGGTCTGGAATACAATTACTTCTGCCAAGAAAATGGTGAGGCCAGTGCGCGCATCTCTGTAAACTACTGTGCAACTGCCTTTCTGCCAATCATAGTCACCGAACCCAATGAAACAACACACTCCTTCGCCATCGGGCCACAAGAATGCATTTTACACTCTCACAATCTGAAACCTTCACTTTAAAATTACTTCTATTAACAATTGAAATAAATATAAACAAGTGTTTTACTCTCCCTATACAATGACTTTCAGAATTACAAACAAATTATTACACAGTACAATTCCAATTATTTTTAAGTACCTGCAATAGTTAAAATTGAATAAAAATTAATTTTAGCTCTCGTATTGTGATGTCACATAGTATTTGCAGCTTATCCTCAAGCTTGACGCCAGAAAGTATGTTGTAGCCTGGTGGCTGGCAACCAGCTCGACACACTCTTGGGGGCCTGCTCACTCTCTGGCTGCTACATACCACGAGGTGTCATGTACATAACCTGGCCACGCACCTCAGACGCCGGAGAGGGAATGGAAATGTTTCCTGACGTTCGTTCCCTACCCCATTCACCCCAAACATAACGGAACACGCCTAGATTGCTAGGCGTTTCATTTACCACCATCCTTCATTTTACAAACTACCAAAACATGTGCAGACCGTCGCCTGTGGTGAATTTTGATACACTGACATTTACGCATGTTTATTTCAGTACCAATAATTTAGCAGCTGTTTTGTGAACTCATTTTTCATTTAGAAGCCCAATAAAGCCCTGATATAATGAACTCGGGAATAACAAAAACAGTAATTTAATGAAAGGATTTTTAGAAACCATAAAAAAATAACAAAAAAAAGCATGAATTAACTAAGAAACTTTGATAAAATGGAATATAAATTGAAATTTAAGTTTATTAAAAACACTATCAGTGGCCGCAGCATATGCTTAGTTCACAGTAGATAGTTTTATACCATCCGCTGAGAAAAAAAAACTTGGCCACGGGAATGGTTTCAAGATGAGCACACGCGGCTGAGCGAGTGATGCTGTGTTTTGTAACTAGTGCGTGCCTAGATCCTCAACCTGGTGGCTGGTGAGTGAACAAGCATCTAGATACCCAGTCTACATAGTTCGGTAGCAGATAGCACAGGAACTAATTCACAGGTAGTTTCTTCACGTCTGTTAGAATGTGCTGCAGTGCAGCATACTCTATTGATTCTATTACTGTTAGAATGCAATGATGTTCAGCACAATTGCTTTCTGTCGTGAATCTTAACAGAAGTAGCGTATTTATAAAAAATAGTCATTTCAATTATACAGACTTTTTACAACATTTTTACTACCATAAACATAAATAATTTGTTTCTCCGATGCTAAAAAAACGCTTGAGTGCACAGTATTTTTAGCTAGCTGTAACCAACCAGTTCATTGCACAAGCGTAGCTGCCTACAAGCTACAATGGCCGCCACTGCACGTATTTAATTACTGTCTTATCATTGTTCGTAAACTTTTAATTCAGTTTTCATAGCAATTATTTAAAACATTTTTCATGGTAATTTACTGAATTTTGTTGGAGAAGCGGATGGGAGAAAGACGGAAAGATTGACGGCTTGGCAGTGTTAAGTCTTCACTTCTCACGTACTGTTGATGACGTGCAGGCATCCTAACTGACCATGCGCACACTCACCAAATGTTCCGCGTTCCACTGGAAGGTTTTGAATTTTTTTCTTTCTTTTTTTTGCAAATGGAACCTCTAAAAAAAATTTCCATTTTCAGTTATTCAGATTTCAGAATTTCTGGTCAAAAATTATGCATCTGCAGTAGAAATGTATGTACCTGGGAACTCCAGTTGTTGATGGAGCCTTCGAAGCTGAGCTGCAGCATTATCATGGGCAAGGTCTTGGTGCCGACACCTGCCTCCATAGTGATCATGATGCTTGGTGCAGAGACTATACACACCTCCTGCTTCACTTTCTGGGATGTGACCTCCACGACAGATGCCTCCACTGCTTCCACGCCCATCTCTAATTGAACAACACAATATATTTATGTAGACAGTATTTTTAACTCTAGAAAGGAATTACTGTATTCAAGAGGACATGGCACATAAATCAGTGTTAAGATTTACTGTCTAAAATAACAAATCACTCTAAATGGTTTATTTATTTAAAATATTTATTTTATAACTTTATCCCCAGAGTGCAACTGGTAGTAGTTCACAGTTTATGCAAGAAACTGTAACAAATGTTGTAGCATCACCAAAGTGGAAACAATATGGAATTATTTGTGATATTACATTTTCAAATGAATATCTTAGACTACCTGTATTTTGTCCAGGTTAATTACATTTTTGCAGATCAATTGCATTATGTATGTACTGTTTTTGGTATACAGTAGAGCCTCGATGTTGCATACACTCATTTAACGAAAACATCGATTTAACGAAAGGACTTTTAAGAACCTTCAAAAAATTACAAAAAATGTATGAAATAACTAAGTGACTTTGATAAAACGGAATAAAAACTGTAACGTAAGTCTACCCAAGATACTACCACTGGCCGCAGTATAAACTTATTTCTCCGTAGATAAGCTTAAATAAACCATCCGCCGAGAAACAAAAAAAAATCGTTAAAATTAGTTGAAAACTTTGGCCGCTGGAGTGATATTGAGATAAGAATGCATGGCCGCGCAAGTGACGCAGTGTTGTGTAACAAGAGCGTGCCCAGATCCTCACACTAGCGAAGGCAAGCTGCAATGGCCGCCTAAACACGTATTTAAATAGTATTTCACCGCTGTCTCTTAAACTTTTAATTCAGTTTTCATTGCACTTTTTTAAACATTTTTCACGGGATCATGGGAATTTCCTGAATTTTGTTGGTGGAGCAGGTGGGAGAGAGCTGGAAAGATTAACGCTAGGTGATGTAAGTCATCACTTCTTACGTGTTTAAAGGCGCGCAGGCCGGCCTATCTCGCAATGTGCATGCCCGCAAAGCATTCTACTAAATTTTTTTTTTTTTTTTTTTTTTTTTTTTTTAAAAAAAAAGGCTGTGGCTTACCTGTTGACAGTAAATGTGTTTCATTATTGCTTCGAGCTAACAGACTTTTTGTAATTACCTTGCATTCTGATAAAACATGCCAGAGGATTTAACTTTAGCAGGGGGGAAAGTGAAAAAATATGATGTCTAATTTAACAAAACATAGATTTAGAGTAAACCTTTTTGGCTCCCGTGGCATTTTGTTAAATCCAGATTCTACTGTAGTTGTGAAACATTGTGCAATTAAGTGATGTTTATATTAATTTTTTGGCAGTTCTGTGATTTTAAACATTTAGAAATATTTTAATATCTATAGAATATTTGACCATAAATGAGTTTTACTGTTATTGCACATTGTATTAATTAATTTTGAACACATAGAAAGTATTATTTGCTTGAAAACAAGATCAAATAATGTTTGTTTATAAACATTACAAAAAATATTATTAAATTAGCAATGATGCCACAAAAATTTAACCGATAGGCGGCAGCACCACGATTTACCACAATACAGTAAACTCTCGTTGTTACGATCCACTTTATTATGACCATGCCATTTTTACAACCCTTTTTGAGGAACTGTGACATATTTGAGTCCAAAAAGTTGAAAATTCATAGGAAAATGTGGTGAAAAATATATGTATCTGTCCACTTCTTAGTCATCAGTTTGCAGTTTTCTTGGTGAGTGCTGTACTGTAAGAAACGCACAGCCCTCCTGACTTTCCATGCCAGCCAATACCCATTCACTCCCCCGCCCGCCTCTCCAGCCCTGGAGACAGATTGTGTTTATGTGTGCATATCAACTGCCCACATCAACTGCCGTGCCCTGTCTAGTCTACTTCACAGCTGCAGCCAACCCGCCCCCCCTCCCATAACTGTCTGACAGTCACGTGCAACTTTCTTCTTGTCTGACCGCAAAGCATAGCGTCACGTTTGTCTTCCCCCTCCACTCGCTCACAACCCTCATCTTTGTTTCCCTGTCTGGTGTGGGCCCGGAGGGAGGAGGGGTGAAGAGACGACATGTTTCTTCTTTTTCCTCATTACATTACGGCAAAAAAGAAAAGGACCAGCATGGCACTCAGGCTATAAAAGAAGCAAAAAAGAAAACAATCTGGCAATATCTCTTTTTTTTTTCTCTCTAGGTTCACATCAGGTTGTGCGCTGCAGCTCTACCTACTGTAACGGTAGTGAGCTGAGGAAAAGGAAAGGCAGAGTGGCAGGGCGGTACAGCCCTCCGCTTGTCCCAGCATTCCTGAGCCTAGCCTTCTTGGCTCCGGACAGTACTTGACCTTGACAACTTCCGCAGTGTTATTTATGATACGGCACTTGAGGAAACTGACAACAACGCAAATACAACAGTCCCATCGTCGTGAGGCATGTGGACTGATAAGATTTTAGTTTTATGCTCACTCAACATGAAAGCAATAAAAGTAACTGTAGCCAGCATGCAGAGAACTACTTTGCCTCTTTCCATAGTGCAGAGTATTAAGCTTGTGCACAGTGCTATTGTGTTATGAATTTTCCCTCAGGCCTATAAGTGGTGAGCAAGCCAGTTGTTATTTTATACATGACATCATCTTGAAAACTAGTATTTACGCATTTTGAGGTGCTCGAAATAGACATAATGTTTTTTTAAAAACTTTCGACATTTTTATAGGTTTGTCCTGTAGCAAACATGTTTATCGGTATCACTTAAAATCATACAATAAAGACATGATGAAACAGTTTATGCGCAACAATCAAAGAAAAAAGACCCAACAGCTGCACTTGGGGCTTTAAAAAAATCACTGCAGTATACTTTCAAGAACAGTGGGAAATAGGCAGCTAGGCTAACAAAGTAATGAAACAGACAGAAGTACAAGTACTTACAGTTGATACTTGTAAATAGGTACACACACGAAGGGATGAGACACATTTTTGCGCAGAAGCGTGGTCACGACGTTTTGCCAGTATTAAACTGGCTTCCTCAAACGACAAGACCGCAAAAATGTGTGTCGTCCCTTCGTGTGTGTGTGTACCTATTTACAAGTATCAACTGTAAGTACTTGTACTTTTTTCTGTTATATTACACAATATACTTTCAAGTAATTATACAAGCTGTTCTGTTGATGTGGTACTTCACGCCAGGCAAACCGAGCAGTATTTATTACGTGCGTAGTACAGGCAGCTGAGATGGAGACAAGCCAAGGCCAACCGGCCGCACTCCCCATCCCCGCCCTATCCTACACAACAAGATAGCGCACGGACGAACTGTCACATGTGTCTCGCACACGGGGTTTTCCACAATGTCAACTAATTATGACATCTGTATACGTAGTAATATCTGAAATAATAAGTTAACTTTTCAATAATAAATCATACGATTTTTCCATACTAAGCCAACGTAAATGGGCAAGTCGCTCTACGTTTATGGTTTTTTTTTGTGATAAGAGACTTAATACAGCCAACTCTTGATTATACGACCCCGGGAATAATGAGCCTCTCGAAGTAACAACCCTTTTTCCATGAACCTTAGAAAAAAAATAGCTTAAAATTTTTAATTCTAAGAAAATAGCAGAAAAAGGTGTTGCATTATACATATTTGATTATGGCTGCAAATGGTTTTAGTTGTTTCTCGAAAAATGTACTGCAGCACACGGAGTGTTTGCTGTAAAAATATATGTTACCTTCCCTTCCTCACGCGCGACGCGATGGCCACCCGGCCGGCCAGAACGCCCCTTCCCCATCCCCTGCCCGGTCGGCGACGCATCCGGCTCTTTCCCACCACCGGGCCCAACCACTCCAATAGTTCACTCACAACTTCTTCATCATGTGTGAGCCGTAACATTTTTGCCACCGATTTTTGTGCCCTTGGACACGGTAGGCTGTCTTTGTACCTGTGATATTACGAATATAAGTCGTGTTTATTTTAGGTCTAATAAGTTTTCCGTTTTGTTAACTAAATGCTATGAAATATAATTACCATGATGTCATTTAATGATATATACTGTGAAGTGTTCAGCCACTTCCCCATCTTGGTTAAATCTTTAAAAGGTGTTTTTATTTTTGTATTTAAATTTATGTTATGTAAATCTTTCTTAACAGGCTATATGCCATTTTCAGGGTGAGTCTGTCAGGTGTCCGGTATGATGCAACAGAATTCAATAACCTAGTAATTGGGGACATGTTAAATTAAATTCATCTTTTCAAAATTTAAATATAAAATAGTCAAGGAATTTTAAAGTAGAGTCATTTGATTATCTTCCTGGCTTGTTTGGTTTCAAATTGACCACAGTAAAATTTTAATTATTTTTGTTGATATAACTTTTTCTTGTATATTGGCTAATTTTTTAGTTTTGGCAATTTTAGCTTATTATTAATTTTTCCCTGGTGAAGTGAGTAACTTCAGGTGTTGCAAGCTTCTCCAGGCTGTAGGATTTCTGGCGCCGACGTTGTGGTTGATCGCTTGCTTCATGGAATTCTCTCCATGACGTAGGTTATTGACGCACGTAGGTCAGCCATCACAGGGGGTTGCTTAGGGTATTGCGCCG
>PNEQ01011076.1:0-22529 GCA_003012365.1 Medauroidea extradentata | reverse complement strand
TGTTCTTGGGACGTGAGTAAATAGTGTTGTATACAGGAAAAATGTTTAAGCAAAAATAAATAATTTTGCTATAATTTTCAATTTTGCTATTTTGTGTATGTAGGTAGTTAATTAGTCTGTATTAAATTTAATGCCAGTGTAGTTTATATGACTTCATATACATCTGACATCCAAATAATTAGAAAAATGTAAAGTGTAAGAGTGATGAGACTGATTTTCCCACTTGTCTTCTGTAGATTCATCATTGCAGTCTTCAGACTCATCTTTATTTTCGTTATAGGGCTCTTACAAACATAAACTGTTTTCTATAGCTGCCTTTAAACTACTGCTACTGTTACGAAAACTTTGCTAGAGTTGTGGTTTTGACCTGATCAAAAGTAAATGTTATATGCAGGAAACGAAAAATACTACAGGCAGGTATTCGAAGTAGGTGAAAATTGTTATATCCGGGCAAATATTAAATTGCATTTATTTTTGAACAGGTTAATACTTACTGTTTTATTTTATTTTTTATTTATTTATTGAATTCCATAGGACATGTGGGAGTTCAAAACCTCTAGGATGCGGAACAAGTTTAAATAATATTAACAGTAGGCTACACACACATAACAATACAATACATAACTGACAAGGTACAATAATTTTTTCCACTGCTCTCTTTCTCTTCCTTTGCAATGAAGGAATACGCTCTAATTCACTATGTATATTATTTTAAGGCAACTCTTATTCAAAGAAAACCAAAAATAATAAAGCCCATGCTTCATTTACCTTATGGCATCCACACACACGCTCTATTGCCATCATTTGGAAGAAGGTGTTGCTTTATACTCCTGAACAGGTGCACTGTTTGCATTTATATGCTATCCTGTCTTCCTAGTACCGTGGTACGGATTATTGTTGTATTATTTTGGGTCTGTATTAGCACACTTTTAGGTACAAGAATTAAAACCATGAGAGAAATAGTCGTATATATTCAGAGAAATTTGGTAAAAGTTAGTAAAGTGGTGACTGATACTGGGACTATGCGTTTATAATTCACACTATGCGTTTTCTGTACAGCCAAACATTCTCAGTAAATTTCCTAGTTATGCAATTAAGTAGGCTGAGTGACAATTCAAGAGAAAAGGAAGGATGTATTTCAATTTTGATGGATACATTTTTGGTTGTCATAATGAACTGTTTTCAAACTACACTTTTCTGTCTAACTACTTGCATTCATTGCATTTTTTTAGTTCAGTTTTGCACAAAGGTATTTGACTATATTTTAAATATAACATGCAGTATCAAGAATTAATTTTGTAAAATTTTTTACAATCTGAAACGTTTCAAAAAACATCGCAGAAACATTTTGAAATTAGTTTGATACACTTCAATGTTTCAAAAGGAACGTTTCTGAAACATTAGTTAAACTTTTTGTGTTGTGTGGTGTTTGCTTTGTCCCTAACACTGTTCTTGCAATTAATCATTCTTTTTTTTTTTTTTACACTTTCTTGAATTTTACAAAAAAATTGTCCTGGTACGGTACTGCGCCGTGCGTAATAATCTTGCCTAGACTCTAATGTTTCTGGTAGTTGAAAAGTGAACCTTGCAGAAGAATAAACATGCTGATAAACATGACAGTTGTGCTCCTGTCTAACTGACTGTTAACACTTTAGACGAATCTATACGGTTTAACTCTCCAACACAGACAAGGTGTTTTGCTATGCATGTTCACGTTAACACTTTCATGGTTCAGTTATGAATAAGGCAATATGTGTGTTATAAGAAGATTGTGTCTAGTTTTTAAGTCATTGGTTTTATGTTTCTTTATTTCAGTAAATTATACGTTTTATTAAGTTTACTTTTGGTTTTAAGCAGAAAACGCAAGAGCAAATTTTAGCACAAGGAATGAAGATTAAAATTGTTACGTCAAATGTTTGTTTCCTATGATCAGTAGGTACGGTATGAAAAATAAGGCAGGAAGTAATTTTTTGGTGAAGGAAATATACTGGATCAAAAATTATTTAAGTGAAATATGAAGGCTGTTTGTAGATTATATATTGTAAATGAGTTTTTTTTTTCAGTAACAATTGAAAAAAGTCACATTCAAGATGTATACGACAAAAAAGTGTGTGTGTGTGTGGGGGGGGGGGGTTGAAAATCCACGAAGTGTCTTGGAAGGCCAGGGGGAAGTATAAAACATGGCCACAATGATAGCGGAATGATTGATATAGCAAGTGATTTTTGGTGAAAATAAATTTCCAGCAATTTGTTCCAATGCATCGTTTAGGGTCACGAAGTTTTCGCGAAAAATAATTTTGCAAAAGCTTGCTTCAGTGACTTATGTGCACAACTGCAGTTCTCCTTAAAAGTTTGTGACTGGATGTTTTAACTGTCATGTGACTTGGGGTTCTACCAGCATATCACATGTGTGATTTGTTACAGGAACCTTTTGTTGTGATTGGCTCAGTCTAAAGTGAGACGTCACTTCACAAGGACACGCCGCCAATGAATAGTGGCCCGAGTATTTCGCGTATTAATCTGGCAACTGCCTAGACTTGTCAGTCCTATAAACGCACTGGTCAAAGTCGAATATCCATAGGCTTCTAAATGTACAAGTGGTTAGCTCGTGTTAGCTCCAAGACTTGTTTTATTATTTACTACTGGCTTACAATATCCGAAGGCGAACCAAAACAGCTGTCGTCTAATCACATAAGTTACAGTTGTACATAGGTTCTTGGCGTCCAATCTGACCTAGAATCAATACGCGAAGTACTCGTGCCCCTACCAATGAAACGAACAGGGGCGAAATTCTTTTAGCGAAAAGTTATGTGTAGGGACCTAAAAAATTCGCGAATTCGTGACATTTACGCTCACGCTAGAATTCCAGTGACTATAAGTCACTTTCTCAATTGGCCGTTGTCTTATTAGTGGACACCGGAACAATTAGCGGGTTCACTGTCGTGTAGGCTAGCCTCCAAGAACATATGTGCACTCAAGCAGACATTATCTGCTCACTGGCTGCTCGGTGACACAGTGATATGGGCCAGCATTAGTAGCTTCTGTACTATTGGCTAAGCGACTTACAGAAGATGTCAAATAAGTCACGGCCCAACTGCGAAATGTCACGAACCTACAGTTGCTGGAATTATAGCTTGTGTCCAAATAAAAAAACTAATTTTTCATGTCTCTACTTATTAGACATCTGCTGGAAGTCTCTGAGCCAATCACAAAAATATACCTTAACGTGTCCTATACATCTGTATCAGCGAGCAGATAATGTACATCTGCAGTTTGCTTGAGGACATAGGTCTAGTCTACAGGTCAGTGAACATGCGAACGAAAAAGGTCACTTCTACGACCTCGTCATTTCACCGAACGTTTTCCCTACTCTTCCCCTTACTCCCTCCATAAACCACTCTGCACACCTTCTCTAAAAATGTTCTGTCAACTGCCGAGGTCGTAGAACTCCCCTACACTTCTTACCCTCTACAAAACCATACGCACCGCCTGTTGGCATCTCTTTACCCTGTCCATAAACCATATGCACCGTCTATTGGTGCTTGTGTATCGTCCCTCCCATTGGCTACCACGAGACGTGAAGAGTTCGTACACCAGACATAAAGCCGAAACCCTATTGGCCATAGCCTCCAACATTCGTCACCGCCCCGCATAACCCCCAGTGTAGTGGGGAGAGAAGTAGTTCTGTCAACTGACGAGGTCGTAGAACTGACATAGCCCCCCTCCCCCCCGCGAACTTTTCCTGTCTCTTCTTATGTGTATATATGCAGCTCACCTTCACGGCCAGTGATTGGATCGTTTAAATCTCAAGTGTCTCGCGGTTCAACAAGCAAGTCACAGACATGTGGTATCCTAGTTATGACTGACACAGTCAGATAAGGGACGCTTCTGTGCTTATATATTCTGCTAATAACCATAAAGAAAAGCTGCGGAAGTTCGCGTAAGGCACTAAGGCACTGAAACATACTGTTGCAAAATTCTTCGACAAATAAAAAATCACTGGGTCTAATGATTGATCAGGAAACTCAGGATTCTCATGTTTATTCTGCAAGTGTACCTGCTTGCTAAACAACGCGTATAAACAAGAGCGTTTTCCGTACTTACCTCACTGGTGATCCGGATAACTGGATGACGTTTGAAAAGTAAAATATTTAATTTCTTAGTCAGAAGTGAACAAATATTTTCGAAGGACGGGGATGGTGCACGGAGTATTATGCACGCATGCAACCAGCGCATTCACAAACGTATTCATGAGACTGCCGATACGAAGCTTCGGGCAACCCCCCTCCCCCCCCCCAAACGAACCTTGCGCCAATTGCTATCGAGCTATTCATTTGGACAAATTTCAATGATGCCATTAGCACAGTCGGTCTGGCGATCGAGAGCATTACGGCGCGATAATCTCATCAAACGGAATTGTGGGAGGGGCGGTTGTGATGGGGATGGATGTAGGGGAAATACCCTCCCCTATATCGCTCGACACCCCTCCCCTCTTCCCGGCTGACGGAGCGCACTGATTGGCCCTGCTCTCGGTCGCCCCATTACTGCGCCACTGCGCGCCCGACTGGAAAAAAAAAAAAGAAAGAAAAAAGAAAACATAACATCAAACACGGAAGCGGCGGCCATGTTAACGACTTTACCGCACGCGATCAAAGAGATGCGGTGCAGCTATTGAATCTGTGCGCCGTTAATGGACTGCGATGAGATTGCCAGGGGGAAAAAATTACACGAGTCCCGTGGAAAATAACAAAAGTTACAACGTGCCCCCCTTTCCAACATGCATGCAGCAGACAGACAGAGAGAGAGAGAGAGAGAGAGAGAGAGAGAGAAAGAGAGAGAGAGTTATAGGATTACAGAAGATACGCATATTATGCTTAAGTAATTTCGACACTGTTAATTCCAAAATGCCACTATTCCCCGACTTTTTTTCTCTCTCGATCACAGTCAAAATTTTACGTATTTGCAATCCGCTGTGAAGAGACCAATTTGCCGATCACTAGGCACGGAAATAGATATTCCGCACATAGAGGTCGTGATAGAGTGACTGACTAATTACCTAAAAAATTGAGGAAATATTAGTTAGGAGGTGTGTAAACAGGGCTAAAATATATCGTTTTCAACCTAAAACATCAATTAAAGAGCATAATACATTAATTTACCATAAAAATACCTGTCTGATATGTAATTGTGAGGTTAAAGCAGTATGGCGGCTGGCAAATTTGGTGGCTACCTCTCCCCCCTCTTGGCTTCACTCCCCTCGCTCTCATTCAGACCTTATGATACCCCGTGGATAGAAGTCACCAAATTACAGAGCACCACACATTGAACGTACTGTACTTAAGGTGACCGCCTGCTAAGGTCGCCGAGCGGTGTGCTAGATTTAAGGCTGATAGTCTTTTGTTCGAGGGCTGCTCAGCGTTCGTCAGTGATATCTGCTTGGGAATACTGTTCAAAGTACGGCACACGTGTATATACAGTTTTCAAGTCCTCCACACTGTCGAGAAAAAAATAGGGCGAAAACCATGGAGTTAGGAGTATACAGAAGATGGCATGTTGGGACTTCCTTGAAGTCGACGATTTAGGCCAGTCTTGTAAGAATAAAGTGTTATTGTTGACCAACACAACTCACAGTCGGCATTTACGAAAACATAGTAAGTATAGTCTACCAGGTCTACACAGTAGTATTAGTCAAGTGATCACATCAACCCACAGTCGTTGGATGTTTAACAGTTTTTTTCCCGACCGCACATAAACTCGAATAGTAGTATGTGTAGCAAAAACTGCAGAAGCGGTATATTTCAGTCGCCGACCGAATTATATTATAAGACCAGGTTAGAACAGAGCAGAATATCCTTCTGTTTTAGTACAATATATGCATATGCCATTGCAGTTGCGTACTTATAATGTCTATTCTATTGAGTAGATCGAGTAAGGTTTTCGTAAGCGCCTGGTATGGTATTGACACTGTTGATTGAAATATTCGAATGAAAACGGTTACGTGTGTCGCATTCGGGTTTAAAAAGCGATCAAGTAAGGGGAAGAAATCTGCTACTGTTACATTTCATGGGTAAAATGCAATGTTTCATATTTGCATAATGTGAAATAAGTGGTTGAACAACAATTATTGATTTTGCAGATAAACTAGTGAACTAACATGAAAATACGGTCAGATATTTGCTGACGCATGTGTACGTCACCGACAATGTGCAGCTGCTCGGTAATGGCAATAAAACGAACACATTTGCACACAAACCGTTAAATAATTGGTAGAAACTATGCATAAATGTATTAAACACTGTTAGAACAGCAACAGTTTCCACGCACAAACAGTAGGCGATGTCGATGCTCACAGAATTGTGTTTCAAAACGCAATAATGTTGTTAAGTTCAGATTTTATTGCATAATTTTGCACTCCAATCAACGTAATTTTGTTCTCCAATTAACGTAGACTAAGATAAACCCTGAGTATTTGACATAGGACAAATTATTTCTACATTATTGCTAGTCAAAATTCGTCTAAAATACATAGCTTCTTAGGTCGGAAACACTGTTTGTGAGCAACTCTGACCACGTGTAAAATCCTCGTACAACAAGGGCTCATGTACACTGACTTCACGTGTTTGCCTGCGCAGTATACGGCATAGCCACCCCCTGGCGAGAACGACGAAAACTTACATGTTTTAGCGGTCTTTTAAAGGAATGACAGTTTTGGCACAGAATATTTACAAAAATATAGGCGCGTTCAATATATTTTTATGTTTAATATTATGTCACTTCCAGGCTTCGAACTCTTTTTTTTACATACCCAGGCGGCCACATCAAACATTTGAAAAATGCGAGGAAAATTGGACAAGGCAGAAGACTTAAGGGAGTGTAGCCCTAGCTACGTCCTTAATTCTAGTGAGGGCCGGCACATGTATTGTGATATCACCTATACGCCATACGTATTTAGCGTGCGCAGTGTTCTCACCGTAACGTTTTTACTGCGGGACTTTAATAAGTGGTGTCCCTTTCATTTTATTAAACCCGTCTCTGTAGCGAAGTCCAATGTAGTTGAAGACGTCAGTTTCGTTCGGACGAAGCCAGTACATGTATCTTGAGAATCAATCGTCTGAAAAAGCCGATTTACGCCAAATTTGAGGGCTTTAAAATAATGCTTTCAATATGCGAGGTGTTTTAAAAAGTCACATTCACAAATATACTGAAGTATGTTTACATTTCGTAGAGAAGCATCGTGGACTCATGTTTATTGGTGTCTGAGAAAAAAACTTATCTCCTAACACGCTGCACACAGCTCGAGCGCCTGCCAGGCGGCCGCCTTAAGGGCGCGGTCACCTCAGTTAAACGTCTTTTTTTTTTATTTTTTTTTATTTTTGTACCAGATATTTTTCTTCTTATTTTATACATATATTGTGATTAAATCTTCCTTTTAGGGAATTGTTGTATCTCTCATAGTTTTTGCGTAATGAGTCGTAAACGTCAAAATTTGGACTAACGGTTTTAAGTACGCCACTAAAACCAACAGACATACCCAACTGAAAAAAATTCACACTATATAACAATGTTGTATGCTATGATTTGACAAATATAAAAACAAAAAATATATTTAGTATTCCTAAACAAATTTTTGATATTTTTTTAATTTTCGTTTAAAAATTCAGCAATTTTTATTAAATACAAAAGTATTTTATACTTAGTTTTTATATTTGACAAATCATAGCCTACAATGTTATACACATAAACACACATTCTTGACATTACTTACATTTTTCACATACTGGCACGACTCAAATTGCTACAAGATCTTTTATTGCTTTTTTTTTCAAGCTCTGAAGCACGGAACAAATTAGTTTTTTTTTAAATTCTAAAACACCTATTTTTAATTTTTTCTATTTTTTTTATTCTTGCTACAATATTTTCTCATCTGATTGCTCAAGGCCAGAAAAAATTCGCCGGTTCCCTGAGCTGTAGGCTAGCCTCCAAGAATGTATGTGAAATCGTGCAGACAACAGCTGTTTATTGTCTGCTCGCTGACACTGTGAAATGGGCCTGTATTCAGCTACAGTAATATTGTTGGCTCAGCTACTTCCAGGAAGTGTCGAGTAAGTCAACGGCCAATTGTGAACGTGATGCAGACCTATAGTTGCTGGATCCCTAGCTTGCGTCTAAAAGAAAACGCGAAACTTTCAGGCCTCTACTAATTGCAGTTAGCGGTGTGTATAGTCCGAAAGCGATATAATGTACGGAGACTGAAAACACCTAATATAGTTAGAGACACTGGTAAATCGCGGGAAAAGTTGATAGTTTGCTAGGCTCCAAAATGCTATGTATAACAATGAAGGTTTTGCACCTATATTGGCTATAGTTTATATGAAGCACCGTGTCTCTTCAACAGATCCAACTAGAACTGTACAGTTTCAACACAGAACGTGTGTGATTTGCCAGAAAACTGTTCACACGTGTCATGATTGAAATACTACAGTTTATTGGAGACACTGTTAATTTTTTCGCGATTTTTCAGTGTCTCTAAACATAATTAAACATGTATATAGCTATCCTTGCTCCCCAGGGCTCTGTAGTATACAGCACCCAAGAGGCTCCACCTGCCCTTTAAATGTTCTGCAGCGAGTTACAACTATTCTATTTTTGACGAAACTATTTAACGTACATTATATTTGTGTATCTACAAAAAGAACACACGCCTCAACCTATGTCGCCATAGTTTTAAAAATTCGGCACGTTCGTTAGAAACACTACTTTCTGGCCCCTAAAAACTGCCGAAAATGGATTTTTAAGACTGCCGTATCCGGAAAATTAACAATCGGATTCGAAAAAAAACATATATATATATAGAAACAAGAGTCAGCCTACAAGTAAAATAATGTTGTCACCGGTTAAAGTCCCATAAGGAAAAGGAAAATAGAAAGCTTCTGCTTCATTGATATTGGCAGCGTGACACGTCTATCTTTTGACTGCACCAATCAGAATAAGATTATTGTGACTCTGTAATTTGCCAAGGCAAGTGAGAGTAAAATCATCAAATCACAGACGATGTAGCAGAGCTGCAGATGTGCACATGAAAGCAAATGTTGCAACAATATTTCCGCCTTAAAACCGCTCTTGCCATATATATGTATATATTCTGTAAGCGAATTCAAAGGTTGTTCTTTGTATAGAGTATTTATTAATTATTCAGAGATAAATAAATTAATTTTAATGTCATGTTTGATTTTTCAATTATAGTTTTGGTTTATAGCACGTGCCAGAAAGGTTTACAGAAAAAGAAAATAATTCAACTTGTTTACACTCCCTAGGTTAAGGGCTTGGACCCGAGTTTCTCGGCTTTCGAGAGAATTATTTTTTTAAAACGCATACCAGAGTCGATATCGTAAAATAGATTCGTATATTTTTTTGCAAATTGGTTTTACTATGCAATGTAATTTTTCGAGACAAACTGTATGATGAGTAGATCTAATTTATGAATTAAAAGCAAATTTCGTTAATTAACTAATTAACAACTATTTCGCAGTCGTCTGGATCGACAAAATGAGAGTATGAAGTTTTAATCAGCCATAACAATGTTACGAAGCGATTTTACGATACCGGCTCCCATTTATGTTTTTAAAAATAACTGTCGTTAAATGCAAAGAAACTCGGGCCCACGCCCAGGCTAGTTTGGGAAACTAAAGAAAAGACCAGGCGAGCGGTTTGGAGTCCATTGTTACTGCTGTTGGTTTTTCTGTAATCATGATGTCGTTGCAGAAGGGGTGGTCTCAACAGTGGGTGATTTTTTTTACGGAGAATTTTCAGAAAGCAATTGTTTTCAACACAACGCCCTCATAAATTACTTTGTGTATCATTTATTTTACCAGAACTTTCGAGCCACTGAAATAAAATCTGAAGAACAAGGATAAGAAAATGACAACAAATGTTCTGACATGGTACATGGAAGCCATTCATTACGCAACCGTGAGTTGCTCTGTGGTACAAAAACACCATCCATAAAAGAAACATGACGGTCGAGTCTTATGCTTCCTACAATATCTATGTATTAAACGCATTATTTCACGAATTTTTTAATTAATTTTCGAATCTGAAATAAATTAAGAAAAGCACTTCACCAATATAGTTATATTCAAGTGAACAACTACGATTTTTATAATACACTTCCTTCAATAGTTTAGATTAATTAAAAATTGTGCCATACATATCACTGTGTGTAATTAACTTAGCCAAAATAAATATTTCTTTACTTCACCGTACCTTATATATATATATATATATATATATATATAATATATATATATACACACACACACACACATATATATATATATATATATATATATATATATATATATATATATATATATATATATATATGGTGTCCAGCTGGGGCAGTGGTTACCGCACTCGCCTCCCACCAAGGCACGATATTCGGGTTCGATTGGTTCAGTCCCCGGAGTTTCGCATAAGGAAAAAGGAAATCGTGCCGGACGATGCCCTTGGACAGAGGATTTTCTCGGGGGTCTCCCGTTTCCTTCGCCCTTTTGTTTCTGCGCTTCTCCATTGTAGGTCCTTATTCAACGCACAAGCAGATACCTATGGGCGCTTAGTAGTAAATCTGCATACGAGGTTTAATCCTCGGCCCCTCAGATACCCTCCTCATACAGCATTTAGTTATTTATTGTGAGTGTCGATATACCCTATATTAATTAAATATCCAGGTTGTTTCTTAACTTATGTTTCAAAATTTGGTAAGTCATTCAATAACAAAAATGAGGTATAGTTACCCGGTGAAATTTTTGTCTAGCGCAATACTAGAGGGAGAAATTCACACTTGAAAATAAAACTTTAAAATTGTATTTTGGCAAAATATTGGAAAGGACACGTAGTCAAATTATAATTATTTGCACAATGATTAGTGTTACAGAGATCTTCAATCCATAAGAAACAGAAACCTTTAAAACTCTCCTCTTCATGAAAATAACGGCAATGGCCACCTTCATATTGACCAGAACCTTTGTGCAGTTGGGTGTTTTGAACAATTCATGTTGCCTTTCTGCGCAGTACATTCTAAGCAACAAGAAAGAGACTCTTGTATCAATATATGCTGTATTTTTTAGTACAAAGTTTGTCTCCAAAAAATAGCGCACAGCAAAATTCAGAAATATGTACACGTGACCACGTTTGGATTTAGATATGTTTTCCCGAAAATGATACCCCGAGGGAGGCATGGGCCGCTTGATAAATGGGAAATTTCCGTAATTGATCTGTGTCTCTCGACACGGTCTTCCCCCCCCCCCCCCCGCCCCCAGACATGGGATGCTCGAATCCGGAGACACAAACGCAGCTCCGCGGGTGGCAAACAAAGCTGTTACTCTCCTGAGTACTCCAACCCCACCCTCCCCCTCATCCAAGAGTTGGAACAACCAGCCAGTGTTATTCAAATGGCCCCTCGAGTCGCATAATGGCTCGGAACAAATCGCCCACGGTCCGCGTTAGGGCCTTCCAGCCTTCCCCCAGCCCTAAAAGACGTGAAAATGGATTCGGGGGAGAATTGCCCGTGGGGGGAAGTGGGAGGGATTAGCATAGGCGGGTTCATGAAGAACGCATTATGCTGCAAAATGTGTCGCGTTTGTTTCGCTTCCCGAACCAAGAATAGAAAAATTATACACGAAATAACATGTTGAAAGATGAGCAGGGAGCGTAGATTCGAAGAACCGTTATAGACACATCTGGCGTGATGACAGGGACGGGAGTTCAGTCTTTGTATCTCGGTTGGGGCAATTTCGAAACAACTATCTTGTAAATTAGAAAATACAGTATCCTGGAGGTGGTGTGAGAATGTAAAGTGTTGTTATTTTTGCCAGTAAACCCGCTGTCTTTAGGCGGCCGCCTACCCCACGCTTCAAACGCGTTGCAGTGTGTTGGTAAACAGGTTTTTTTTCTACGAAAATATTGCACGGTTGCCCATTGTGCTAACATACGAAAAGAAAACAAACTTCAGACGAGGTCGGAACCTCATTGCTAAAACGCCACGCTCATTACAAACACTGTTTCTAAGCCCTCCAACATGGCTAAAATCGGCCTTTTCAGACTGCCGTACTTCAAAATGTACTAACCGGATGTATGTGAAACTCAGGTTGCGACCGTCACTTAACGTAGTTGCAGACTTTCCACCAATAAAATTATATGGTCACCGTTTAATGTCCCATAGTAAAAACCGTTCGGCGGGAAGCTTGCACGCTAGTTCAGCGCTTGGCTCGTTGAGGCGACGCGGCAATTGATGCGCGCTTCGAGGTCGACCTTACTGCTCCGTCGATTTCGAACCTCTCACGCACGGGTAGGCGGCGCCCTTAAGAGTTAGTGGACGCTAACGTTTTTTTTTTTTTTTTTTTACGTTTGAGGAACGGAAACGTGGAAGGCGGTTAGTCGAATACGACACTTCCGTCAATCATCACATTACCTCTAGACGCGAAGGACTAAATTAGCTTGCAGTGTTTTCGTAGAATGTGTTTTCCAAGCGATGACCCTATTATTTATTTGTGGGAAGTATATGGTAAAGTCCAATGCAGGTTTCGGTGATTTTGTTTTACGATTACTGTTTATATTTTCTGAACTACGGCAACGTGAGAAAGCAATTTTTAGCACTTTTGAGGAGCTTGGAAATCATGTTTCTAATTAGCGGACAGCATTTTTTAAATCATAGGGACGCAGTTTGAAGTGCGCCTTCTTTTCGTGCATACACGTTTTGGAAAATATTTTTTAATAATTGCACAAGAAAAATTACTTCCCGTACCACGCTACAGTACGTCTCACACACCAGGTACATTAACTCTTAAATACTTATCCTGACCAACAGAGGTGACTATGAATTAATTCTTGTTCAATCCTAGTTTAATACATTCTTTTCACTAATCCTACAATCCGGATTCTGTACTTCAGTCAATCTTACCAACTGTATTGAATTACTTCACTCCAGAACTGTTTGAGTCCGAGCAGGTTTTGTCTGGTTAAATTGTAATTTTTCAGCCCACTCTGTGCTCATTCCGGATTATAATTTTAACCTTACCGTAAGCGGGAGTGACTTTGAACACGTGGGGTGACTTAGGAACACTTTTAACACAATTTTTTTTCGCGTGTCAACTGGGAGTAAATATTAATAAAATTTCATGTAAACATTTATTTTTTGGCATCTATTGCAGGTATTTATTTATTTTACTCAGGTCTGTTATTTATGCGAAAAAAAATATGTTTATGGAGTGTCCAAAAGTCACCTCCGCTCACGGTAACATTGTTATGGGGTTTTACCATCGCTCACATGCGCTGAGTTCATTCACTTATAAAGACCTATACTTCATTCATACATAATTAAACAGATTTGTTGAAGAATTTTGAGGTACTTGCCGTAGGCACTGCGACAAAATAAAAGTACTTGACTGAATATCTGGAACTAATGCGAAAAATTTCTTCCTTGTTTTTTAATGGTAGATTTTGAGCAATCATAACGACACGCCTACCATCCTGTTGAATATACGTGAGGCGACTGTCGCGCCGTCAGATAAGTTCTCAGGGTAAGACAGGCGACAGTCTAGTGCATATAGGCGAATAGGCAAGTGGTGAACTAGTAAGAGTGGGCCTTAAGAGCCCGTGTCACTAATCATGCTGCACTTGTCTTAATTTCTTCCTGACTCCGAGTTCGGCAAGATTTATTTGGATATATTTTAATAGAGAAGCTAGTAACATTTTCTTTCATGAAGCACATTGTTTGCGAAATATTAAAGCGTAATTATGAAATAATTTAGAGGGCGTGGTACATATTTCAACGCTAAAAGCATTAATCCATAACTGTACGTTTCTTGAAGCCAATTTGCGAAAGTTAAACAATAGCAATCCTAGACAATAGTTTTGGCCAACGTTTTAAACGAAATTATTTCCAGTGTTACGAACTTCTAAGGCACGATCTCTGACGCCGGAACCTCGTGCATTTAAATGCTGCGCAAGAGATCACGAGTAACGAATTAGTAATTCTGGATAAATATTTACTCATAAAGTTGGCAAATGCCATTATGTAGGATTGTCATTGAGTGTTTTATCCATATTTGCTTCGAAAAAAGCATACAATTCAATTGATGTTTTCAGCGTTTATTTATTTACCACGCACTCTTAAGCTAATTCAAAATTTATGGTAACAATTATATCTCACGATGTCATTTAGTCTAAATCACTCCCAGTACCAATTAAATCCACTAATACGCACCTAATCGTAAAATCTAATGTTTCTATTAAGTGACATTGCCGATAATTCATTGTAGAGTTAATTTATTAAAAGATAATTGATGACTTCAACGAAACAGGTGACACGGTCTGTTAAGCCCGTGACCAACCACGCTGATTATATCTGCAACAGTTTGTTATTATTGCATGTGTCAAAAGCCAAAGGACTGAACTACAGTCCGCGCGCCAGCCCTGAGTCCCTTGCAGGTATGTGTTTATCGCCCGTAGATATGTAAATAACACAACGAGGCCCAATAGCATTCGACGCACATGTTAGCCGTAGTAACGTCGTAAGTTAGGACATGCTTGATACTGCGTTACTGTTGCGTACATGAAGTTTACGAAGAAAATGTATACACGCCAGGGACTCAAGAGCTGGCGCGCGGACAGTACAGACGCCAAGAATGTGCACTGAAAGAATAGTATTGTTGTAAGTACCATGCTTCTGTTAACATAGGGACAGAGTTCAGCTAGGTTGTCGTTGCTATCTTGATTGTTCCTATAACCACCTGTTCTGTAGCTGTAACAACCTGTTCTGCAGAATGAGTAAAGAGCATCCTTTCTTTTATACAAAAAATTGACAACCAAACAGAACTGTTGTCCCTATTTTAACAGAAGTATGGTACCTACAACAATACTTTTCTCTCAGTGTATTGTTCTCCTTTACCTTCAATGCCAATGCCATAATATGCTATTTTTAGTCATTTTTCACTATATTTTTCTCTAATGAAATAGGATAGGACTAAAGTAAAACAGTGGCGTCTACAGATAATGTTTTTTTTTTTTTTTTTTACTTTCCTGGACAGCTACACGTTCTGAAAGTCAATATGGGAAAACCACAAAACATCAACCCTATATAATATTAGCCAACTTTATGTGCAAACATTTACCCAGAATGATGCATGGTTTAACAGTAATCCGTTCCGCCGCAATTAAATGTACGATATTAAGGAGGTAGTGATTGTATCTTCAGAAAAACGCTACCGGAGAAAAAGTTTTTATTAAAAAAAGTTAGCAAACACTACTGTCTAGTTTGCTGTTTCTATTACTGTTGCTATTGTTACTATGACGCAATTTGTTAGAGGTAGATGAAAGTTGTAAATATTTTATAAAGATTTCTACTCTGCCTCAGTATGTTAATATGTTGAAAGAATTTACATACACTGTACATTGATTACTGTAAATTTCACTTGGTTTATTATTCCTCACGGAATTAATACGTTTAATCACCTGTCTCGTGTAGTTATGTTTTATGTTTAATGTTGTGCCTACCTGATGTGGTCTAATAAGACTGTTTTGCAGGCACTTTAATATTTTTTGTAAATAAATAAAATTAACAAATTATTATTATTATTGTTATTCCAAATGGACTTCGAGAAACCTTCAACTTCAAATTGCAGCTCTTAGCGCTGACATATGTCTCCTTAATGTTCTGCGAAGCACAAAGAGACATAGCGACCCCCCCCCCTAACCCCCACATACATAAAGGAAACACATCACACACGCATTGCTGCTGTGTGACTCAGCGGAACAAGACTGCTCAAGGTCCTGACCTTCATCAAATATTCATAACCGCGGTGAGTTATTACCCAGTCATAAATGTACACTGCTATTGAAAACTCCGCACTTTTTCTTACGAGTTATTAGCCTCCGGACATTCAGAACAGAAGTTACTTTAATGCTCCCGAATCGTCAAATGTTACGTCATTCTCAGACATTTTGCAATGTCACAGTTTACGTTTGCATTACATTATTCCATTTCACGCAAATAATGTCAAACAAAATTTTAAAACGAATTTCTTCGCATAATTAGAAATGTTACTTTTCAGACACATTCATACCTGCCCTGTACTGCTTATTACACACAAAAATCTTCTAATATGACTCAAACAACTATCGTTATAGTTGTTGTTAGGTACATGATATGATAGCAGTGGTCAGACCGCTTGCCTCCCGCCATGGTGCTGCAGGTATGATTCCCTGCGGGATTGATCCAAGATTTTCGCATGAGGGAAACGAGGCTGTTATCTATTGGCACCATGTTTGACATTAGTCCAATTGTTGTCTATGTCAGTAAAGAGTGGGGGAGGGAATAGTGATAATAGCTAAAATTGGTATTTGTGGGTCTTCCTAAGGCACAGATGGAAATTACAACCTGGAACCTGTCGTTAAACTCTTTGAAATTCGACACGTACTATAATATCATACTGTCTCGAGGGGCCAATTCTTGAAATGCTGCGAAAAATAATCCCATTGCTAATTTACTCGGAGTATCGTAAAAATAACTTCGACGTGAAATAATCCCATCCGGAAAAAAATTTGCATGCTTTTGGGGTGGTGAGATGTGACTCCGCAACACTTCGAAGCTGGCGGCCATGACATTTTTAACGTGTATTGCGTTAACATTGCTCTTTTAAACTTGCGAAGTAAAGCAAGAAGGACCAGCAGAGCTTCCGCACGTACTATAAATTTGTGTTAGTACATTACATAGCTTGTTCGTTTTATCACACAATATCGCACCAAACCACTAACTTTGTCGTCAAACATGCATTTAACATTACAACTGTGTATAATATAACAGTACACGTATTTAAACAACTTGACTTACGAGTGACATAGGAGAGCAGTGGGTATAGAGCTTGCCTACAACAATTTCTTTGTGCATATGTTTGCGGCGCCTCTACTCCAAACAACTTTTACGTATCAAATTCTTCATTTAGTTGCCACTTTAATCAAGTTTATTATTACTTTTTTATATCACTGTACCGTAATTACTAAACAAATTTGAATACGTCCGTAAATGGAGCTATTGTAACTCTATATATAAGTATCTATGAACAATTAAAGGATCACAAACAAAAACAAATTCGCGTAGCAAATCTAACTAATCTTTATGAGATCGCGGTGGTCGAGGGTTCGACTCCAAGGCTGACATTTGAAATAAAACGTTAAAGAATTGTACAAATTTTTTAAAATAATAAAGAATTTTGTGGTTTTATATAGAAGACCTTTTAGTCGACGACATCGATATTAACATCGTTATTAACTGCGGATTTTTCCAGTTTGGTATGTCGGTTGGTTTTAGTAGCGTACATAAAACCGTAACATGCAAAGTTAATATTTACGAGTAATTACACAAAACCTACGAGAGATAAAAAAACGTCATTAGAGCAAATTTTAGCCACAATTTATGTCTAAAATAAGAAAAAAATATCTGGTGCAAATACAAAAAAAAAAAAAAAAAACATGATGATGAAAACTGTGTTTCTCGGCTTCCGAAATATTTCTTTGTAACTTTGTCGCAAATTGGTTTTACTGTGTAATGTAATTTTTCGAGACACAAAGCATAACGATTTTAGCTAATTTATCAATTATAAGGACATTTAATCAATTAACTAATTAGTAATTACCTACCATCATGCTGTATTCTGGCTAAACAGAGTTAGAGTACGCAGTGAAAACCCGTCACAACAAAGCTACAGAGCGATTTTACGATATCGGCTTCCGTTTATATTTTAGAAAATAGTTATCGTTAAACTTGTATGAACTCGGGTTCCTGTTTATGCTGTTTCGCGAGTCTAATTTTTTTAATCCTGGAAGGAAGCTGATATCGTAAAACCATTGCATAGAAATGTTGGAAATTGTTTGTACTATGTGGCCTAATTAACCAGAACACAATTTTGTATAATGTTGGCTAATTATAGACTGATTTAAATTTCTTAAAGTCAATATCTGGCCAAAATAAAAAAAAAACTTATTTATTTGCAAAAATTACGCTACATTGTACAAACAATTTCTGACATTTATATGTAACGGCTTTACGATATCTGCTCTCCTTCCGTACATGAAAAGTAAAACATACTAAAACCGCATAAATAGAGACATGTGGTCTTAAGAAGGCGTGGTACATAATTAAACGCTAAAATATTAATCTATAACTATAGGTTCCTTGAAGCCAATTTGCTAATATTAAACAATGGCAATCTTAGACAATAGTTTTAGCCAACGTTTTAAACAAAATTGTTTCCAGTGTTTCGAACTTCTGAGGCACAATCTCTGACGCCGGAACCTCGTGCATTTAACTGCGGTGCAAGAGATCACGCGTAACGAATTAATAATTCTGGATAAATATTTACTCATAAAGTTGGCAAATACCATTATCTAGGATTGTCACCGAGTATTTTATCCATATTGGCTTCGAAAAAACGTAGAAGTCAATTAATGTTTTCACCGTTTATTTATCTACCGCGCACTCTTATGAGAATACGCTGATTGTTTGCATGGCGTGGTAGGCACGCTCAAGAGGGGAGAGGGGTGTTGCAGGGCGGGATAGGCAGGGGGTGTTGACGGCACGCCCCGGCAGTAAAAAGCTTGGTGCGCGGGGCATTATGGGACTGAGTCACGCTGGTGGCAAGGACTCGGGTCAGAGGTCACCGCGATCAGGAGAGAGGTCATTGTGCAGGCACAATAAGGCGGCACCCGTCGTCCTTAGAAGGGGCGGTTTACCCTCTACAATACATCCAACCCCTGCATGTACTTCAACCATGCATTTCTTTTCATGCCTCGGCGTTTCCGTCAGCTTCCGGGGCGAGGGAGGCTACGCGCATCAGTACTTGACGCTGCTCCGGGGTCTGTATCGAGGGCGTGCAGTGGCGTAACTGAGGGAAAAAACACAAGGACGAGTCAATATGTTCCCAGAGTTTTGGTTATCTTTCCTCACAGGGCGCTTGATGGCGGTGTATGTTTGTGTACACGGTACACAGTTGTTTTCATCATTACGACTTTATTTTTATATTTCTACCAGAATTTTTTAATCCATAAATCGTGACTAAATTATGTTTTTATGAAATTTTAACCAAACGTAGTTTTTGCATAATGGTTTGTCAACAAAATTTGCATGTCACGGTTTTAAGTAAGACACTAAAACCAACTGATCAAACATATATAATTCACACTTAAACACGATTTTATAAGCTACAATCTTTCCTATATACAAAAAAAATTACTTAAAATTAATAAAATATTAAATTAAATAAAAATAATTAGATATTTTTTTAAGAATACGAACAGATTTAATTTTGTGGTTTTATACTAGAAACCTTGTAGTCTACATTATCGTCATTTAGTGCGAATCTTTCAAGTTCGGTAAACCAGTGGTTTTCTGAGTCGCACTTAAAACTGTTAACTGCAGATTTTGACTTTTGACAAGTCGTTATGCAAAAACTATGAGAGAAAAATGAAATCCATAAGACAAAATATAGTCAGAAATAATGTGTCTAAAAGGGGGGGGGGGGAAATATCTGGTACAAATATAAGAATGATGGTGAAAATAGCTGTCTTCTGTGCCCTTAAGAGTGTTCACGTGGTAAAAATTCGTTATTTTATATTTGCACTATATAGTTTTATAGACGTTAACTATAGTATCCACTTGTAAACATTTTTTAACTCTCATAGTTTTCCCACCGTGGCATGCCAAAATCAGAATTTACAAGTTACGGGAACATAGCAACAAGAAAAACCAAGTGACTTACACGAATTAAATCATTTACACTGAAATTATATATCGTGGGTAATATGCTAATAAATCTACAAAAACTCAACAATTAATTTTTGACTTTTTAAAAAATTACCAAAAATGAAGCAAATTGTCATTATTATTAGATATATTTTTTAAGTACAAAGGAATTACATTTTGTTTGTTTAAGGCTTTTAGCATATTGTGTAAGCAATGGTAGTCGAGCAATGCCAACTCAATATTAAGTAAGAAACTATTCACTCTACCTTGTCGAAGTCTAAACTGTTATAGAAAATGGTAGGCCAAATTGAATGCAGAAGTTCCGTTTTTCCAACTTAGCGGGTTCTCATCCACCTTAGTATAGCATATCGAACATGTCTTCGTATGTTTTTGTTTATACAATTTTTATTAGTGAGAATAAAATACAATATAGAAATACCAACAAATCTTCAAACGATATGTTCCAGACAAGAACCAGCCAGTACTGTACATTCTGACGAAACAACTGCACGCACGCTTCACTTGTGACGCCGTGTTGCCAAGTTTCGCTATGCAATGTTCGAATATTCTTTATTTGTAAACATACTGTGAACAGTTTGCCGATGTTCACAATATTTGAATCATGGTTTGTTAACCAGAAGTAGTTTTATGTAGAGATTTAAGTATCTACTTCGCAGTAAATGAATTGTTTACATTACAGCAATGTTTGAAGAGTATATTTCGAGCGTTATTATCCCAAGAGACACAAACCGGGTTTACTTTCCATGAAAGTTAATAACCGAAACTCACATCAACCGTATAGGTTTTCCATTTATTATATTGCATTAGGCCGAGTACTTTCTTATAAAAAATATAGGGTTAAAAGTTACTGATTTACTGGAAAATATTGTTCACTGTACAATAGAGGTTAGTATATTGCATACTAAAACTTATCAGAACAAAATTAGGAAATTCCCGCTCAAAATAAGCTAACTTTGTTTAATAATGTGCGAATTCACATTCGCATGTGAATGTAAGCTTGTAGTCGCAAACACGCATGAGAAGACCGTCCTCTGCATTCCACCACGTAAGAATTAATTTATAAATAATTTATTTTATGACAATAGGCTGATGCGGTCCCGTTATCATAGAGAAGAGAAATTATAAAAGAGCAACATAATTTTCTTTACAAGATACTTATGGTAGTTTAAGTTGCTTATATTTAGCCCTACAACTACAAAAATAACACTATGTTACTATGCTGACGTGCGTCTAATGATGGTTGTTGAAGACGGATAATTGAAATCTACTATCAGGTTAGCATTTATTTGTTTAGTTTTATTATTAAATTAGAACAAAATGCTAAACACTAAACCCTGACTGAAGATAAAAAAAGTGCCAGATTATTAAGAACTTGTTTCATGGAATTGCTAAGATTTCAAGAATCGTTAAATGTTTTTTTCGCTCCATTCAGTCAGTTTCTGCTTATATGTTCTCGAGCAGTGTGAGCACGAGCAGACATCGTGACTTATTGCACGCTTGAAAACTTTACCCGGGTCACTTTGTACAACCCAAGCTGAAATTATGTCATACACAACCTACCCTCTTGACTAACTATCAACGTCTTTTGACTCCAAAGTTACATTTCGCTATAGTCTGTCTCACGAAAGAATTCCATTTTTTGACAGTTTTGAAGGCTATCATGTGTACCAATTTCTGCAGGAAATTACTTTTAATTTTGATAAATTACACATTTTGAGACCCAGCTAAGTGTGTTTGTGCAATACTCACTTGTGGCAGAGGAAAATACTGCTTATCTCATGGAAACAACTCTAAAATTATATGTCAACACAGCTGTTTAAAAAGTAGAATTTTTTTATGAGACAGACTATACGTATAACGGAAGTCTGCTATGGTTTGTAACACTGCATCTTGCACTCAATTCATCCGTTGCTGTAAAAATGTGCATATTTTTATGATATGAAAGTCCTACAATTCCGTGCCATTTGGTTTTGTTTCGGTAAACTTGTATTTGTATTGAGCATCTGTTTTCTAAATATAAAATAATTATACATAAAATAATATCTTGCAAAATTATGGGTTTATCAATGTGTGAAAAGAGACTCATCAAATTTTGAAGTTTATAGAGTAACTAGCAGTCCCCCGCGGCTTTGCTCGCGAGTATTATTCGTAACTGATAATATTTACTTTAATTGAAAAACCTCTTTGTACACAAGATTGGTACTTCAGTCATCAAGTGTTAGAAAGTCCAAGCGGTTAGTTGAACTAATTCTGCAGAAGGATAAGTAGCTATAGCTGTCCATGCGAAAAGCAGTCTTAAGTTTGTCCCTGCCACTAACAGCGACTTCGCCTGGGCCTTATTTATAAAACTGCCAATTTGACGTTCTATGGTAGTTACAGACATCTAAGATAAGAGGTTAATCGAATGAGAAACATCTGTTTACCCTGTGCACAACCATTGGTGACGGTGCCCTCAATTATATATTGTCAAAATATTCACTTCAACTTTATTGACATTACAAAGTTTCAGAGAGATAAGGTTTCGCGGAAACGTATTTGGTGCCCCAAACCTGAGATTAGTGAGATGATATATCGTCGGTTTACTGCCAAAAGTGAGAATGTCAAAATGAGATAAAATTATAAAAATGCTAGGAATATGTATATGTTGTTCACGAACAATTGCCCAAGTTTAAAGTCTATTCGTCGTTTCGTACTGTTGTGTCACAGTATAGTA
>PNEQ01011066.1:0-13274 GCA_003012365.1 Medauroidea extradentata | reverse complement strand
TCTTTCTTGCCCTGAATCTCTGGAATGTCTTCAAGTAGCATTGTGGTCAAAACATTTGCTGTAAGGAAGTGAGCTCTAAGTGCACGAGCATATGCATGACCCGAGACCATGTGAACAACAGATGCCTTTGCATAAACTTGTGTCCAAAGTTGTTCAATCCCACTCCCTGACATAATATAACCAATCGAGCCCAAGTAAGACATTAGAAGGTGAAAACCCCCTAATCGAAGAATCACAGTGTCCAATTCCCCTGCAGGTGCTGCTGTAATGATGTCTGAGGCTTTTGCGTAAAGGGGTTGATCAAAAGTAACTACGCAACTTCCTTGGCTTCTCCTTTTGCATTCATCATGAGCGAAAAGCAATGCTGAGTATATCGTACTAGGATTTCCTGGGTCCAAGTTAATGAATGGTACAGGATCGCCTTGAGTCATAAAGCAGTGTACCTCTCCACTATTGAAGATCCTCCTCATGCAACCATTCCATGAAAGGGGGGAAGGAACTCCAGCCCACATTCCAGACATGCTGAAAGTATCCACAAGCAGTGCACTTTCCACCGACTTCTGAGTCTCTTCCGATATACTTCTCAGCTTTCTCACAGTGATGCCCTTTAATCCAGGTTTACATGACCTCTTATACCATCTTACAGGAATTGTCCCCTTACCAGAAATTTCAGAGGCAGATGGAGGATTCATGACACGAGCAATTACACAAGGAGGAACATTTGGGGGTGGTGTGGTAAAACGTAATCCACCCATGCTATGAAAAGTCCCATGTCCTGTCATTGTTCTCACATTGAAGTCAGCATTATCGAATGCATATTGTACATATCCATCTTCAGGTATATTATCCTTGTTATTGATATTCTCTATAAGTGAATATTCATATCTTTGTACTTCTTTGTAATCCACTGAAAAGGAAAACTTACTTAACATTTCAACCAGTTGTTTTGATTCATGGTGCCGATGAATGTACACTCCCACTCCCAGGAGCAATGGAGATATAAAGGAACGAGGCCGACAAGCAGATATCATAGCTTGGCCAATTGCAGCTCTCTTGCGACACATTCCATGCTCTTCTTTACTCTTAGTTTTTATCATTTTTTCGAGTAAGCACTTTAGTGTGTTAGGAAGAAGTGACATGTCATTTAAAGCCTCTCCATCGCATGGGTAGAAGTCACTGTTATAAATTTGACTGCGAATGTCTTCGAGAAGAATTTCTGTAGCTGCCTGAACAATTTTGTCTCATCATTTTGGGATGCTTTTCGTTCCGAATACCACTTGTCATAAAGTGTATCACTAGCTGTTCCCTTTATGTTTACAATCGAAGGTCTCCCTTTCTTTTCTGTGATGAAAACTGAATCGACATAATGAGCAAGTAGCTTTTCTTTTAGTTGACTGCCGCTATATGCATTTTCACCCATAAAGTCCGCAAGTTCAGTGAGTTTGAACTGACAATCTTCATTTTCATCTATGTACTTACACAGTCTTTGGAAAGACTCTTGTTTGTCTTTATCTTGTGGCCTTCCACGCACACCACTAGTGGCACCCGAAAGATTTCTGGAAGAATAAAATAATCTATTGCAGTCATGGTGGAACTTAGCTTCGGCAGCAACAAGATCTACAGTCTCTATTCGAGCTCGAACCGTCTCCCCCCATTCGTCATTACGGGCGACAGCACGTTTTATAACTGTATCTCCAAATGTAAGCGTAGTAACCTCATGAATGACACGTCTATACTTGACTTCTTTTTTAGTTTCTTTCCTTTCGGAAGCCTCTTCACCACAAAATAGACAGCAGAAGAAATAACAAAATGATGTTGCGATGAACGCAGTCTTAGTGGCCTTTCATTTTCTACATTTGCGCAAGTGTCCGTAATATTACTGCTTCCATCTTTTTTGATTGTCGATGGCCTTGTGTACGATTGCCTACAAGAATAAAAATAGTTTTGAAATTACATTCGCTCACAAATTAATCTTCTACAAGTCACATTGTTTTGTTCATTGGCTGTTCTCTGTTTTTTTTATATACGGCTTACCCTGCGAACATTTCGAGTTATCAAAGAAACTGTGCAAAGTTATTTGTGTAAAATTAAAATTAAAATTTAAAGTTTGCTGTTATAAAATGTTGCAATTAATTATGTAAACTTATGCTTCAGATGTTACGTTTTACAGTGATATGAAAATCATGTAAATTATCCGGTAACAGGGAAATCGAAACATTCTCATGTGTATTAATGTGCCCGATACCAAAAAAACAGTAGGCCTAATGGCTACATTAGAGAAAGAATTGAAAAATGCTTAGAGAAAGAATTGAAAAATGCTCTGAAGTGAATACAACTTTTTGGTACATTCAGTGGCGTAGCCAGGAGGGATTTACTGGGGGGGGGGGTCAGAAACCCCCACCCTTCTTAATAATAAAACAGTTGATTGGGAATAACTTTTATATAAAAAAATATTATTACGACTACCAGATGTATGTTTAATGTTAAATCCGTTTAAATGGCACCTTTTTGCACCTATAAATACAAATTTTCCCGGGGGAGGTCCCTCCGGACCACCCCCCCCCACCACCATTTTAGTGGGGAATCGGTGTACCTTTCAACCCCCCCTCCAAACACAAATCCTGGCCTGGCCACTGAGTACATTAGTAATTAATAATCACCATTGTTGAACATAATACCACGGGGATTTAAGACATATGAAACACTTTAGTAAAATGTTTCTTTGCAAAACATAAGTTTGTTTAAATATGTCAAATCAAATATCTGAATTATTAAAACTGTTACTATCTTAATTATATTATACGTCATAATTAACTTAAACATACAAATAAATAGTAATTATGGAGAAATAACAATTAGTAAATCGTAATGTTCAATATCTAACCTGTAAAATAATATTCACACAAGAGCGTCAAAAAGATTTTTCACACCATTGTTGAAGAAAAACATACTTACCTACAGTCCGAATGTACTCGGATAGGAGTTTTGTACTTCTCAGCATCTTTAAATTTTTCTGTTAAACCATCACAGCGCTTTTCACTTGCGGTAATTAGACCTTTCACGCCCCGAGTCACAAACACAACATTGCCTTCATTTAATGATTTCTTACAATGGAAACATGTTTCATCCATTATATTTCCATTAGACCTACAACATTAGTCAATATGCGAATAACTCACACTGTTGCATTAAGTTCAAACACACAATTGTAGTTAGTAGGGAAAACAAATAAAACGTACTAAACATGTACATCCATCTACCGACCGAAGTACGAAACTATATAGTAAGGTACGGCCTGCAACCTAGGGGGTACTTTCGGAACAAACGAATCTACACTAGGTGGCGCGCGCTTGTACTTGAGCAACCGTATCTCGGTAACCGTTTGTCCCAGAGCGGTGTGAGATACACTGTTTAAAGGCTCAAATCTTAAGGAATTGCTTTTGTTTAGCTTATTTTTTGTTATTCGCCGTACTTTTTTTTCAATGGATAGTTTTTTGCATGAATTCCATGATGTTTGGTGAATTGTTAAAGTATATTTTATTGCTGTGTCTGTGTATATATAACTTTGACGTAGTCCAGTGGTTAATTTGAATCGATCCCGGTGGATGTCAGTTGATGCAAATATTTGTTGGAGGCACATTTGCGTCCTTGTGTCATTTAGGGTTACTTAGGACATTCTTGCACGAAAAAAATATGATGCAGACATGGGAAAATAGGGGAATTTCGGTATGTTGTTCAGCAAGGTGTCTAGTATCAATGACAAAATTTTCAGATTTACCTTATTTTTTTCGAACTTTCTTTAAATATTCACCTAAAACTCCTGGGCTATACTTAAATTGAAACATTAGCAACAGCAATCTTAAACAACGTAAAGCAGTACGACATAAGTAAGGACGTACTCTCCTCTCAGAATTCTGAGTTTGAATAAGATTAGTGATGGTGAAATTGTGGGACGATTCTTTAATTTGTTATTTGATCCTGTAGGTTTGTTATTCACCCCTGCTGTTACACTCATAGTATTGTCACTCTAACTTATTGTTTTATTCTTAGATATCAATTTTGGTTTGTGCTTTGAATTGACTGTTAGATTCATTACTAATGATCTTCGTGGACTATTTTGTTTACAGTTCTGCTTTCTGGTTTTGTTGTGAAATTATTGAAGGTCGGCATATGTTTCTCGTTGGCTACAAATTTTAACAGCTTCTGATTCACCTAGATGAGTAGACAAGTGTGGAAAACGTAACTTTTGTACAGACAAGGTTTAATATAGCTAGAAGGCAGAGCTGTACTCTTAATTACAACAATAATTTATCATTAATATTGGTTATTTTCTTACAAGAAGACAATAAAGGAATATTGTAAGCTCAATCTTACAATACACAGTGTTGACTGATAGGTATGTGGTACTCAAACTCTTTAGTGTCTGTAGGACATATTTATACTCCTGTAATTTAAATTTGTTTAAATGTCTGCATATTAAAATTGTATTTAATTATATTTTTGAATTATTTTCTCATTTTCTAGCAAGAAGAAACTGAGTATGAAACCAGAGCTCATTAAATAATATTGCACACAGTCTTTATTTGCTGTGACTACCTCTTTCTGTGTTTGAGGAATGCTCAACTGGCTATTTTCATTTTGAAATATTTTTAGTTTTTATTACCAATTGAACACATCATAAAGTACCCTTGTAAAAAAAAGAAACCATCATTCCTCCAGTCTTCAGTGCGGTTAGGGGAAGAAATTCTTGTAAAAAGCACTTGTACACCATGAAATTCCGGAAAAACTATTGCCAATAGGGGATGTTTGGAAGGGACAAAATACGGTGAAAATGGTGATGCGTTGGTTGCATCAAGTGGGATATGGGTTCTAGCGGTAAAGGAAATAAGCTGGCTAGCAAGGAGAGCTGAGCAGACATGCACAGGAAGGTGGAGAGACTTCAGGAGGAAGCCACGGAGGCAACACCTCTGATGAGTACGGTGACGGATCTGGGCAGTACACAGGCGACAATGGCGCAGTCTACGTACCAGGCTGTTGCACACTTACAATGGGGATGTGTTCTGGCCTATTACAACACTACAAGAGCCTAGTGGGGGTAGCTTTGCAGTGTAGAAACAAGGTCTTGCATAATAGCACTTAAACAAACTGACAAATTAACACTGGCAAAATAGCAAGAGGAATTATGGAAATATTATTTCTTTTAAAAATTTCTGACGTAGGAATCCTGTTCCTAGAGTATGTTTATTAAATCCAGTGAAATATTCTGTACAACGTAGATTATAACAGCTTGTCAGACAAAGCAAACAAGGCATTTAAACGTATTAGGTATAAAAATAATGAAAAGGCATCTGAAACATTTAAATAATGAAAACACTTGAAAAGTAACTAAATTGGAGTAGATGTTATGTGTGTCTAGGGTATGCCACGTTTGTTCCACTTATGTAACGTTGTGATTTGTCTTTTATGAAGAAGACATTACATAAAGACTGAAAATACATTGACAAAAATACACAAGCACCGATCACTGCATTAACACACGATAAAGCACTGAACACAACACACGCAAATTGGGCAAGAGTGAAACACTTGCACATGTTGGGTGTAAGTTACATAGTGCATTGTTTTAATATTTTTCCAGCGTCAAGATATTGTTACACTTAACTGTTGCAATTTTATTCAGAATATGTCTGCCTATTAAACAAAATAAGTATTTGGCTAAAGTGATTATTTTATGCTACTGAATTAAACACAAAATTTGAACAAAAAAACACACTTCAGACCTGATATTAAAATTGATAAGGAGTTTAATTGCTGAAAGTAATTTTCAGGAATATACTTAATGTAACTACTGAAAAGCGTGAGGTGTAATTGTTATATTTTTATGCAGGTGAAGCCATGTAGTGGAGAACTAACTGGTGTTTTTTTCCCAGATGTTGGACATCACAGCCTTGCCTCCAGAGCTGCTGCTGGAGATATTTTCTTACGTACCTACGGAGGAACTAATCAATAACGTACAGCACGTGTGTACTACATGGAGACGACTTGTACATAATCTGTCTGTGTGGGAACATTATGTGCATTATTTTGAAATAGTTCCTTCATATGAAGAAACAGTAAGGTTTATCGAGAACTGTCCAATGCTAAAGCATATTGACGTGTATATTGGTGACTGCATGGACAATATTGTGGACGGTTTAGTTTCCACTGTGATTAGGAATTGTTTTGATGTACGCACATTCTGTGTTGGATTTGGTATGGATGTTTTAACCCTTTCCCACATTAATGCTCTGTTTGAAGCATTTCCCAATTTGAATTCCCTCGAAATCAACATCAACTCCCAGAATGCAGCGGAGACCGTTGACAGGATCAGCAAGTGTTCCCAGCTGAAGAAGTTGATAGTGAAGAGTTATGAAGATTGTGGCAGTTGGCTCAGTCCCATCGTGAATGGATGCATTTCTCTAGAACACTTGGAGTTCTCGTGTCCGGCCTTTCCAGAGTACAGAGCCTTGTACATTTTGGAAAACATGAAAGATAGATTAAAGTACTTAAGGCTTCCTTACCTACAGCCATGTACGCAAACGTTAGTCACTGCACTCGGCTCCTTCTCAAAGTTGGAGGAGGTCATATTAACCCATGACAGGGAGAGTGGACAAGTGAGCTTTGTACCACTGGCCAACATTAAGACACTCAAGTGTTTAGAATTTCACTCTAATGCTTCAGAGATTAATGAGGTGGAGTCAATCTTTGATACATTGTTTTGTTACCCGTTCCCTGCACTAACTAAGCTTACCATGTGCATCTACTGTTGTACTTGGGGAAGATGTGTGTTGAAAGAACTATGTTGTTGCTATCCTAACTTGAAATATCTTCATTTGGATTTCATGCTTCGTGGTGATGTAATAGATACATTTGAAGATATCGGTAGGATGAGTGGTCTAGAGACCCTAGTATATAGCAACAGTAAATCAATAACAGATGATGATGTAGAATACATAAGTCAGTGCCGTAAACTAAAACATCTAGACTTACGAGGTAGTTGTAACCTTACAGACAGATCAGTCGCCCACATTGTTAACTGTAAGTTCCTGGAATATGTAGACCTTAGTCATTCTTCTCTTTTTGGCCACACCCTCATATTAATTAATGAATGCCTGAAGAGGCTCAAGTCTCTTAAGCTGTATGGAATTAAAGCTGAACGTGAGGTGGTGCGTTTGGTCACCAAGAAAATGTCTTCAGTAGATGTAGATTATTGGTGATAGAGTAATATGTATTACTGTCTGTGGAAGGTTACGAAAGTGTGTGATCTTTCCTTACAATGTTAAAAAATATCGTGAAATATTTTTGTTTTTGGTAATTGTTGTCGTTGCACCTGCTGCGGCTTTACACTTAAACCCAGCCACAGGTTGATGTCTTTGTCACCCGTACATGTAACTATGCATTATTGACAATAAACTGACAGATTTTATATTCTGACTACTGCCAATTAGTTCCTGTGTTAGTTCATTATCATGCATTGTGTACTTTTAATAGAAAGGTCGTTTATTCCTTACCGGGACCATGCATGCATGTAATAATACCTTTACGGGGCAGCGACCTGTATGATAGTAATCACCAAAAACTTATTTGTCAACAAAATATGTGTGCATGCCTAACTTATTGCGTTAATCCATGCTCACGGTGTATTGTTCTGTGGAGTGGCCGCCTCATCCTGTCCGTTTCATATTCCTATACCCTACGTTAGTCTTATTGACCCAAGTTTCATCATCCTCACACACCTCAGTGCATTCTAGTCTGACTCAAAGCTATCAAAATCACCTGTGAGTCCATTCAATAATTAATATTTCACTCCCCAAAGCATGGGCAAAGATGTGCTTATGTTAAGGGACAACTATAGCCGCCTGGAAGCATGCCATTCAGAGCAAAGAAGTGAATAGGAGAGGGAGTGATCCACCCCTTTGCATCTGCGCTGCCTCTCATTAGCGAACGGCTAGCCTACCATGGTAGATTTCTCTACCCAAATGATGCCAGGCCAGCAACCTTTCCTGAAGTGTCCCTCATGACCCTGAGCGTCCTTGCCAGCCAACTGTACTGCCTTATTCGTCTACAAACCAGTTCCGGAGATGTCGAGATGCACTCTCCAGATTTTCCCCACAGGAAATAGTGCTCTCTGACCCCCTTTATGTACATGTCCTTTAGACTAGACTGACACATGGTAGATTGTGTGGCTTTCACCGCTAAACCGATCAACCACGTTGTGAACATATGTGTTTGTTATTGCGCAACCCTTCATTGCTGACAAAATCAGTTGGCAAGATGGCGCAGAATAGCTGAAATTAATTCTAAGTTGCTGCCATTCTTTTGTCACCCTAATCCTATATAATGAGGCATCAGATGACCGTCACACAAGTCCTTATATACATTACGATTTAATACAAAACAACATAGCTTACAAAGGTTATGAACATAAGAACACACGGATATTCTCAATAACGTCACCTCTAAGGGTCACAAACATAACACGTCTTAACGTAACCAATAAACAATCAAGCCCTTCGTTAATCGTTCAGAGTCCCCATACAATCAACCCTATCACCTAATATTACATATTTTAGGAAAGGAGAGCAGGACTACCTCTATAGCGGAACTAAACACATAGTTTATGTAGTTCAATAATATCGAAGGCCTCCAATAGGGAGAGGGTGGTCAAATGTGCCGAATTAAACACAAGAGTCCACTACACTTTCATGAATTATATAAATCGCCTTCATATTCCTCGATCCGCTACCCATAATGTACATACTCTTACCTTCTCCGTCAGCCGGATAGTTCTCAATTCACCTTCTTACTAGATCCTTGAAGACCAGTCTTACGACGATCCATGTAGAAGGCACCTCCCCTGAGACGTTTTAGTTTTCCCACTGCAGGCAATAGGGGATAAACAAATGTCAGGACGTCCTCTTCAGTAGTGACGTCCGATGTCCGACTTCCTCATACAAGAACTTAGGCAGTTTTCCTCATAGAGCCCGTCTCAATATCTCGCCGTTTCGCTGCACTGCTTGTAAAGTTCCACTCGCCCAACTCAGCAAGTCCACCCCTCTGCACCGTCACTCCTCTCTATAACCACCATTCTCGCCCCACCCTCTCCCTCCTTCCCGCCTCTCCTCCAGTCCCTAGATGGAATTCAAAGGAGGGGGGAGAGGGAAACGTTGAGACCTTGTGGTACACAGGGAAGACAACTTGCACATAGAACCAAGGAAGACACTAAACAGTCTTTCCAGAGGCACACTTAAATGTGTGTTGTAATGGTGTTATTGCTATTTTCTCATAATAAGGCTATTCTCAAACAACCACAATTATTCTCTTACCTTTTCATTTCTCCTATGGTTGGCTTTTCTAATTGTCCTTCACCTCTTGTTAAGGCTCTTGTGTGCAAGTATCTCTTCAGATTGCTCAAGGCACCTCCCGAGCAATGAACTGATTTCTGATTTTAATTGGGAAAATTGGAAAACAGTTAAAGGGACATGTGCTCCTTTAAAATTTCCCCTACCCCTGAGACAATAATAGGGCTCCACTACAGAATAGCCTCATGCACAATAGTAGCAATCCTAGGGGATACTGATTCGTTATGTCCTTCTCAACAATTCAAACAATCCATCCTCTATAAATATCATATCAAGCCATGCCTAAATGATCAGGGAGGACGCTGAAAGCCAGACAGCGTTTTGTCAAGTTAGTTGAAAGGTCTCTCGAGGTCTGGGATCCTGAGACTTGGATTTACTGAATTAACGGGTAGCTGGCCGCCACCGCCAGAAGAGGTACACCGCTCAACGGCCATGCAATTATCCAGCCCTGCTGTCTGCCAATGTGGCCCCTACCCCTCTGAGGTAATGCAAGGGTGTGGATGAGGTCGAGACAGGAGCCGGGGTGGAGGACAGGGTGAGAAGGCAATCAGACTCGCCAGGTGACTTCAAGGCCAACTGAACTATGGCGTGGCAATTGAGTGGGGTGCCACGTCAGGCAGCGGTGGAGACTTCCCTCTGAAACCAGAACATTCCTATCTAAGGATCCCCAACCTCCAGTGCCGTCTGAACAAGTTTAGCAAACTCCTGCCTAGCCTTCAGCTTCCTTCCTGAATGTTTGGGCATAGCCTGACTATGGCTCAGGTAAGCAATGAATGGGCAATATTATTGATTGGATGGCGATAGCTGGTATTCCCTATGATCGCCGGTATGGCGTAAAAAGCAGTGGTGTGGCGGAAATATTGTTGGCGCTGGGTGGGCGGACTTGTAGGAAAGCGTGCCTCAGCATGTCCTTAATACTTTTTCAATTCTCCCAGACAAAACCAGTTCCTGCTCGGGAAGTGCACAGTGGATGTGCTGCCTCCAGAAAGTGTTACTGAAAAGTCTGGGAAGCGTGCAGCTTACGCCTTTTCCCAAACATTAGAATAATTAAAGTGGGCCAAAAAACAAACCCCCCCGGGGTAATCCGAGAGAATGTTGAGTCACAAGAGCCTTAAGAAGGGTGTAGGGTGAACAGGATAGCCAACAATGAGGATGATAGGTTAGAGTAAGTGGAAGAGTATGGTAAGGAGTTGAACGTAGTTTATTGGCGAAGCCAAAATAGGAAAACACCCTGTGTTTAAGAATTCTGAAGGGCATGTAGGAAAGAAGGCTGAAGAGCACTAGTTCCTGTGGGGAGAGATGTTGATGCACATCTAGATGTCTCAGAAACAGGTTCGTAGGCGGAGTGGCGTAACAGCTGGCTGTGAAGGCGCTCCTGGTCGTGTGGGGCGCTTCTGGAAGGGGTCCGGCGGTCGCTGGTCTTCGTAGCCTGGAGCTGTAGCTTGAGGTATGGTGGGGTAGAAAAATCTACCGCAGCAGATTCTGAACCCTAGCAATTACAATTGCTTTTAGCAGGAGTTCTGAGTTGCAGGTGGACTGTGACTGTACTGGGTTGTAATTGAAATCGCAAACTGACTGTAGCGGCTTGTACTTTATTTTTTATACCCTTTACAGAGCGGTCTGCAGTGATTGGCCGGCCGCTCGCCTAATGAGACACTGCGTTGACGTGAGGGGTGGTTCCTTCCTCTCCTACTGTCTTCCTTACGCAGCGGGTGGCATTCTCACATGCTGCAAGACGTCTCTGAGAAAATTATGTGCAAATAATCCTCGCTCTAGGTTTGGGGAGCAAAAGGATAACTAGGGAATGGTTTAGTGAGATTTTTAAACTTGGTGTCAGGGTAGAGTGCACTGATGTGTGCAGAAATAACTAGGGTCGACGGGATTAACGTAAGGTGCGGGAATATAGTACGGGCAGGATGAGGCGGCTGCTTCACAGCACTGGATGCTTGTGAACATGCGTCGTATGTAGTAAATCCTTTTGGTAATTTTGTTTGTTAATTGAGTGGAAGTTGCAGATTGATATCAGCTTTCTGGATGGTTGCCCACTTGGCCCAGTCATTGTAAAGCAACATCAGTGTACAGACATGAACCAACCACAAGGGCCCTTCAACTTTCCTACTGTCCACATGCCAGCTCTGAGTCCCTGGCGGGTATGTGTTTTTCGCTCGCAAATATATAAATAACACAAGGAGGCCCAATAGCAGGCAACACACATGCTAGACGTAACGTCATAGCTTAAGACGTGTTTGCTACTGTGTTACTGTAGGGTACATGAAGTTTACACACACGCCAGGGGCTCAGAGCTGGCGTGAGGGCAGTACAAGTGATCCATTCATTCTAGTTTCTTGTAATTAATTTCAGAACCTGTTTTTCTACTTTGACTAATAGTAAGAATTATGTTAGTTCTTGTTATATTTCAATAGTTACTTGATTAAAACCATAACTGGTATTTACTCAGTTTGAGAAACTTGTGAATGAATATACTCACAGACATGGGAAAAGTAGTTTTTACCCTTATATGATATTTAAGGGAATACCTGTCAATCGAAGATAAGTGCCACTTCGTAGGCGACACGTTATCTGTGTGGGTATTCAATTTCTTCCCATTTCACTAACAAGATATAAAACCAGACACACACATCTTCTACACAATAAAGACATGGGAGGAGGAAAAAAGGTTGAAAACTGCTTCTATTTCACAGGTTACCAGTCATATGATAATACGAACCCCGGAGATCACTGCCAGCAACTGGTTTTTCCGGGTGTGAATCCCTACGGAAAGTACAAATGTTTCATTTGGTAATTTATTATGATGTGATAGGAACGTTGTTTAGTATTTCATATTTAATAAGTGTATATTCATGTTTAAAAAAATACAGCAAATACAAATATGTCATTTCAGAATCCTAATTGGGTTCACATGAATATTTAGTATAATCTACCATATTAGAAGTGCCAATTGAACCACACTACACCTTCTGGTCCGAAGTGTAAGTGAATTAAGTGCAATGGTAAGGTTGGATGTCGCTAATTACCCATCTGGGTGGGGAAGACTAGACTTATCAGGGTGGTGTTGTACATAGTGTAATAAGGGAGGCAAAGTGCAGGAGTTGGCAGTACTGCAACAGGACTACAGTATGCGACATGGCGCTGTGCCAGAACAACCTGAAACATGTTGGCAGCGTCGGGATTTTGAGTTTAAGTAAATGCATTTTGCACACAAAATATAATTACAAATGCCCGGGTCAACGCGCACAAATTAAGCAGTGAAACGTGAATCGGGTGAGGCGACTTTACGCGAGAGTACGAAATTATTGAGAATTGAAAATAGCACACACGGACACAATGGAAGAGGCGGGCGATTGGCTTATACCGGTTCTGAGACCTATTGATGTAGTCAGGTGACATCCAAGAAAACTGTAAACTTTTTAAGTTTCAATTTGAAAACTATTGTGTAGCCACAGGGATTGACAAGAAGGATGAAACCATTATAGTTGCTTGTTTGTTACCCATTATCGGGCGAGACTGTGTTGAAGCATATCAGTCACTCGACATATCAGAAGCCAACAAATGGAAAACAAGTGCTATTCTGGCTGCACTGGACAAACACTTGACGTCCGCAAAAAATGTAATTTACGAGAGATGGGCGTTTAGCCCGGCACATCAAGAGACGAAAGTGTAAACCGGTTTGTATGCAGGGCTCGGGCTTTAAGTGCTACCTGTGACTATGGGTCGTTAGTTGAGGAAATGTTACGAGATAAGATTGTAGTATGGGTGGCAGATCACTATCCGTGGAGGCAATTGTTACCTGATCCAAAGCTTACCTTGCAAGGTATTATAATACGTGCAGATACGAAGCAACAAACTACCAGC
>PNEQ01011063.1:0-20621 GCA_003012365.1 Medauroidea extradentata | reverse complement strand
TTGATATGCGTGTTAATTTGCATTAAAAAATATTTTTGAAACTACTGCAAAACTAAATATCGAGGCCTGAATAGTAATGCATAAGGAGAACAAATACATCAGTGTTATCTAATACAATTTATATTGCTTTAGGGACCTCTTTTGAATCTTGTATCATTGTATCGGCTTCTTCATCTGTCGGGTACAGATACTCCACCTTATGGATGACACCGACAACTGATATTTGAAAAGGTATGTTGTTAAACTAGTGAGGAAAATGTATTTATTTCATGTTTGTGTACTGCTTTGCTACTATCGAGATCGCCACAAATGGGTCTTATGAACTGATTTTTGTTTTCAGTAACTGTCAATAGAACTTTGGATGGTGAGGGAAAGTGGTGGATGTACTGTGAGTTTAAACGTTCGACTAGCAGATAAAGATCTTGTTCCTCTGGTTGTTGATTTTGTAAAGTAGTTACAGTACCGATACCGACACAGCTCAGTTACACCTCACTGCTCTCCAGCTCGCATTTAAGTATGTGCTGAAGATAAGAAAAAAGTTTGGTGACTGTCCTTTGGTTTGGATAGAGAACAGTAAAGAAGCCATACCGTCAATGATTAATTATATCCAGTGTGCATATTGTTCTGGTATATACACATGCATTATATTTCTGTGCACTTATTTTGCTGTAGATCTTCACGTTTCTGCTTCCTTAGAAAACACTTATGTTGGGAAAAGTGAAAACTCATTATCAAGTGCTCGGATGATATTTTAACTACAATGTAAAATTTATTTGTAAATTTAGCACAACGATGCAATGGAGTATCAAGAATGTTGGTATGGTAAAATTGTTTCCCATACATCAAATGTAGCGTTTCTGTTCATTTTTAGTAAGCAGTCAACTGTATACTAATGTTACCAGACGTGTACAGTAACATAGCTGATTAAGTGCTCTATCTACAACCTGAAGCATGGTAAGTGTGCCCTACTGTGCATGGCTTGAAAACTCCCAAAACTATTTGGCAAGTTTTTACAGTGCACGAAAACTCACCTGGATCCCAATATGTGTGAATATGCTAAGTTAGGGTCTAGTGTTCCCGTTGCATTTTACATGCTAATTTTTGTGATGATCATGTGGAAATCTTCGGGCCAAATTTTTCCGAATTTATCAAAAAATTCCAACTAGTTGTCTGCATCCACCTCTGTCCGGGCAATTTTTCTACTTACTAAGCATGTTGGGTGGAATTAAGAAGGTCGATGTTCCGTTCTAATTTATGTCAAATTCTTTCTGAAACAGCTTTATCACTCAAAAATTTAAAATATACTCCTGCTTTGTGTGACGCCTAAATGATGTCCTTAGTAACTTCAGACATATGTAATTAGGCATTTTCTAACTAACATGACGTATGACTAGGAGCCCAGATTCTCAGTGTTTAGGTTTTCTGGAAATTCCAATGATATTTGCTTAACTATGACCATACTTCATTAAAGTAGACCTAATGTCCATGTTACTCCAAATTCTAGCATATACACTTGGGTAGTGTATCATTTATGTGCTGACTTTCATAATGTATTTAAAAAAATAACAATAATCCGGACTAACGGCGAGATAGAATCAATGCATATTAGAAGATTTCAGTTTACTCACTACTCTAGGCTCAGTTACTTCGGCCACTGTGTCTATCATTTACTCCTTTGTGACAAAGTAATTACATGTAAATCGTTGCTATTTCAGTGATAAATATATCTATACGAATTTCTGTGGCCACAGAAGGTGTGCGGTCGACTATGCGATACGAGGTCGGATCTACCAATCCGCTTGAAAGTTTTTAGCATTTAACTTCATGTGTTAATCTTCCGTGTAAATTGTCCAGATAAAATAGTTTAATTCAAATGTAAAACGGCGAAATCGACGAACTTCGTTTCTTTAACAGAATAAGTTCTTGTTTTAGAATTATAGCCTGTCATTTCTATACTTATATATATATATATATATATATATATATATATATATATATATATATACACACAATGTTAAAGATTGTTATGGGATTGCTTCTACTGTACGCCTACTAATTCAGTTTCGACTATGAAAGGTTACTGAAGCTCAACGATAATATCCACCATTGAATCTTTTAACGCGTGCTGCAGACGGCGCGTAGTTAGTGACAGATTTTGTAATATGTTTGCGTCGCGTCAATGGTTCACAGACGCAGAAAGAGGGATTTGTACAATTTTCGATGAAAAGTCGTGTCTTGCATCTGTGAGCGAAACTGCATTACCTGATGGTTATAATGCACCTGCTAGAATACAGACGACTCTTTATGTAAGAATTAAGTAAGCTGAACTGAGTCCTTCGCAATGTTTCAGAAGCATATCCGTCGGTAACACAGGATTTAATTTATCGCATTACTTGTTTTCATTGGAGAGTTAAATAAACATAAATAGCCATTTTAATCTTGGAGCATATTAGTTTTACGAACAAACATGCAATTTCAAATTTATTAAATAAATATGTTATTTCGGGAGCGAGTTTTGGTAGGTGAATATTAAATTGAAAGAACATTGCATAAACGTTTTAAATGAAAAAAAATTCGATCTAAGGTAGATAAAAATAAGATTTCGTTTAAGAAGTCAGTGCCCAGCTATTCCAAAATCATAAATTATTGACGGTGGATATTTCAAGTCCAGTTACTTGTCAGCATACTAGTTATGCTGTGAAAAGTTCAGTCAACTGTAATATTTGCTATTTTAATTGTGGCTATGTTTGAGAAGCATAAAAATGTCCCGTTAAAAAATGTGAATAATACATTCAATATGTTTACCTCTTGAAGTTACTAAATTTTTATACATGAGGTAAAAATAGCCTAAAATTTGTAGCTATACAACCTTGAGATATATATATATATATATATTTAAGGGTTAGTTTAACATAAAACAACTTGTTGATACTAAATTTCGTGTTCCATCTAAATTCAGAGTGGACAACAGAGAACTGTGAGATTAGCGAACTTGTGTTTTTTAAAATATAATTTGAAATATCTGTCCTCCTTAAATGCTATGGTAAATATTTACAATTATTTGAAGTACAATTTTTTTTTTTTAATATCTCAAACAATGTTTGTCATATTGTCGTTATTTATTATTAGACCTCTTAAAGGCAGGTAAAAATCAACATAAAAATTGTATTAAGTATAAAATACAAAATATTATAAAAAATTTACAATATGGTAGCCGTACGTTAGGTTAGAATATCATAGGAGTTAAAAGTTTTACATAATTCGGCCAAGGTAGATTACCTAGAAATATAACAAATCTAGGAATACGCTCACTTTTCGTTCAAGTCACAGCATACCTTCAAAGCACTTTTAGTATATGTGCCAGTAGTAAGTAAAGAAATAGTTAAATACACACATTTGTCCCAATTTATTGTTTATCTGGTTATAGATCAAGGTTTTTTGTTAATATCAAATGTAATAATAAAGGACGATCATACAAGATATTACGAAATGTAATGCTCGTACTCCGCAGACAGAGTTCCTTTGGACCACATTGCTATTCGCATTCCCAAGAAAGTCTTTGTATCTAATTTGAATGAAATCGAAGTGTGTGTCATTACAACACCTAGAAGACAATCTAGAGCACATATACAAGTAAGTTGGGTTGCACAACTGGAGGACCAAAGCTTTCTTTTGTGTACGCCGAAACTAGCTCTTTCAGCGAAACTGATGTTTTATTGCAAACTGTTCATTTCCAGGCAATGTGACGGTTAGCACATGAATATTGTGCAAGTAGAATTTCTGTGTGTTGTAAAGTATTTCCTTGTATGAGAAAATTGAAATAGCATTCTTTTAGAATCGAATTTAATAATCACATTATATAATTAATTTCAGATTTAATTTCCCATTGTTACTTAACCGCCTAGCAGAATGATTTTATTCTGACTTGAATACGTAAACGATATAATATACAACTAATGAAATTTTCTTGTAGAGTGTCACCATTTATAGCATCCGTCTAAATGTATTTACTTCATTTAGACACAATAACTGTTATTGTTAACAATTTTCAATTGGCCAAGGAAAAATTACTGAATCAAATTAACGCCTACGAGAAGAAAAATGTGTATTTTAAACGGGATATTTGAACAGCAGCAATATCTTATAAAACATCTACTGATTAATACTATAATTTTCTATAATTTTTTTATTATTTATTTCGTAAGAAAAAATATTTCAATGCAGCTAAAAATACTTTTAAACTGCAAACGTTTGTCTTCAACTCATACCTCATTATCACAAAGAAAATCATAATATTACGCGAAGGGAAATGTTTTTGGCTCCGCACTTAACTGGAGTTCCGGACAGGAGAGACATCTGTGAGAAAGCGTAGTAACTTCTTGAGTTCTTTTCCGATCATACACGAACATTTAAAACTGAATGGCGCGAATTAGGGCTAGTGACTTTAGGGCTACTGACTTTAGGGCTAGTGACTTTAGGGCTACTGACTTTAGGGCTACTGACTTTAGGGCTAGTGACTTTAGGGCCAGTGACTTTAGGGCTACTGACTTTAGGGCTACTGACTTTAGGGCTACTGACTTCAGGGCAAATGACTTTAGGGCCACTGACTAGGGCTAGTGACTTTAGGGCTAGTGACTTTAGGGCTACTGACTTTAGGGCAAATGACTTTAGGGCCACTGACTAGGGCTAGTGACTTTAGGGCTAGTGATTTTAGGGCTACTGACGCGCGCCCATTTTAACGACTTATATGTTCCCTATAGAGCGTCGGCCACCTGGACTGCATTACAACAGCACTCTTTCCTTCATTTTATATCAAATGTAGTAACAAATATGATAATGCTTTACCAATGTCAACATACATACAATATAATGATATGCCACTCATTCATAACAGTGATATTAATATACGTTACAAATTTTCCAGATAAATGTAATTTACGACTTACTAATTTAATAAAATTTATTACACTAAAAATAATAGAAGTTATATAATTTTTTCATTATTTTAGTAATGATTTGGCATATCATTACATGCGACAGGAAGTACATAATATTAGAAGCAAGAGTATGACAAGCCACAAATTATATTTTAGTGCCTATTTCAGACGAAGTTGTTGAAGATCCGTCATTATTTGGTTTGTAGGGTACATCCACATCACTATCATCAATAATAAAACTGTTACTTTCATCGTCGCTGTCCAAACATTCCCCAGAAACACGACTTTTTGAGCCACAACATGGCATGCATTCATCTTGAACTGTGGCTTGTCATGTTGTAAGAGAGAAACGTGTGAAAAGTTGCAGTTGAGCATTAAGATGATTTTGAGATACTGGTATCTTCAATTGAACTACTTAAAAAACCTTTTGCATCGATAACAGATACGGCAATGCTGGCTCTGAAAATAATATTTCACTTTTCATAATAGTGTGGCTTGTCACTATATTGCACTAAGCCCTTCAATGGTTGATTAACAATTTGACCATATAATATTCATAAGGTGTAAATGAGAATGCACCATAGCATACTAGACTTTTCGTAAGAGCTGACTATGTAGTAACCATTTTTAATCTGGGTAAAACACCTATTACAGGTATTAATTTTTTATTTTTTTAACACTAACATGTTTTTCCCATGTCGTACTGGTATCTATATACAATCCCAACCACTTCACATATGTGATTCTATTAAATTCAATGTTGTTTAATATTACTTTTTTTTACTTATTGTTAGTTGTTTTGCTGATAAACCTGTAACTAGTCTTACTTTAATTTACAGAGTGTTTATTTTGGTGAAACCATTTTGTAAGTACATTTACAGGATGATTCATGAGTCAGTTTAAAGCTTCCAATAGTGACATAGATGACATCGAGACACTTCCTTTGATACAGGACACTTGGGGTCGGGAAAGTCGGCAAATGCCCCAAAAATGGTTTACAAAATTCAGTTCGAAATTAACTGAAAAATCATAGTAAAATCAGAATCTCTTCATGCATGATTTATTTTCATAGACAAAAAAATGTAATTGATTCTGTTTGCATAAATGAATTCTTTATTCAAAAACACACCCTTTAAGTAAAAAAAAAAACATAATTTGAATGCCGGATTTAAATGTCTAACTTCAAATGAGTACAGTATGCAATAATGGACTTTTTTTACAAAAAATATTTATTTATTGATTCTGTTTGCACAAATAAATTCTTCATTAAAAACATGTTTTAAGTAAAAAAACATATTTTGAATGCTGTTTTTAAATATCTGGCATCAAATGAGCACAGTATGCAATTAATGGACTTTTTTTTACAAACATTAATTTTTATTGGTTCTGTTTGTAAAAATTAATTCTTCATTCAAAACACACCTTTTGAGTAAAAAGCATATTTTGAATACAGGATTTAAATATTTGACATCAAATGAGTACAGTATGCAATTATGGACTTTTTTACAAAAACATTTATTTATTGATTCTGTTTGCACAAATGAATTCTTCATTAAAAAAAACATGTTTTAAGTAAAAAAAACATATTTGGAATGCTGTATTTAAATATCTGGCATCAAATGAGTACAGTATGCAATTATGGACTTTTTTTACAAAATCTTTTTTTTTATTGATTCTGTTTGTAAAAGTTAATTCTTCATTCAAAAACACACCTTTTAAGTAAAAAAAAAAACACATTTTGAATACAGGATTTAAATATCTGGCATCAAATGAGTATAGTAGGTATGCTATTAGGGACTTCTTTTTAACGGGGCTCTGCAGTGAAGGATGAAAAAAAGGGGGGAAGGTTTTCTACTTTTAATTCTGAGGATAAAGAGATCATATTTTAAGCACGAATATATGAGAAGGGGGGGGGGAATCTAAATAATACGGAATTCCTTCAAACTAAATCATTACTTTAGAACCACCATTCACATTGCGGTATTGGTAAAATGTAGTTTTCATTCACAGCTGCAGGTTTTTATGTACATGCTGAAATATTTAATCAAGTATAATTTGAAACATATTTATATATGTGCTGTTTACAAAAGTTGGAATCATACGAGACAATCATATGGTCTCTTAAAATATGTGACAATAGGTATAGTGAAATTTGTTTTTAATGTTTTGACTACATATCCAGCAACATACATAATGACAGTTTTGATGCAGAACTCCAAATTCTCTTCCAAAGGGTCATGTTGCAAAGTGATAAAATAGATCTTTGAACTTGATTCCACATCTTGAGTAACAAAGTTCCGTAATGTGTCTATGGCATTACCACAATCATCCTTTTCACAGTTTGAAGAAACACCGTGGACAGAACTTAAGTTGTTAACCAGGAGTGATTTTAAGGAATATCCAAATGCTGTACAGCTGAGATTGACATTTCAGACACCATGTGCACTTTTAGACCATAGGAAGTTCTCCACAGGTTCTTGATTGAAATACCTTGTGGCCATGTGTTTCAGTTTTTGCCTTGTGCTAAGATTCTTGCACAAAGCCAAAAGTCTTTCCAAAGTAATGATGAAGTTTCTCGCAGAATGAACATTATATAACTTATCTTGATTATAAAACTCCATGGTTTTTAAAACTTGCACACAATTTTTCCATAAAAGAATATGACTGGAAGCTCTGGTTACTGCTGTACAGTACACTTTGCCAGCTATGTTGAACAGCGGAACACCATTGAGATGTCAAACAGTTCATTAAAAAAGTAACAGATCTGCAGTCTGTTGCATCTTCATCAATTCCAGGCATCCCAGGAACAGCTGCACAAACAACACACAAAATTAATTACTTTATACACAATGGTCCTAACTTTGGATGAAAAATTAATGCTGGGACACGGCTGTGTATATCACAAATTGGTAAATTAATATAAAATAAAAATTTTATTTGTCTGGCTTAAGACCATTTTCATTTATTTTTTTGTTGTTTGATTAGTATTAAACAAGCACCACTCAATGAAAGTTATCACAGACAAATCATTGTTTTTATATTATAGTGCCTTAAAAGTAGGAAGTCTACTTTTCAGCAACCCTTATTTTATTGAAAGTAAATTACTTTACTTAATTTAATGAAATGGTTTAAGCAAGTTTTCCTTCCATAATTGAAGGTTTCTGATAATGATTAAATAATTCTCATATTTTTTACATCAGTATAATATAAAATTCCTTCAAGTATATCGCTGTTTATTATAGGCTTCATTACGGAAGTCAGTACTCACAAGTTAAAATGTTTTTAATTATACATTGCAATAAGTGTGACATAGGAAATATAAATAGCATCGAATAAAATACATATTCCTAAGTCAGTAAAGATACAATAGGTCAGTCTGATCAAAAATATTAATCATTTGGTCCTGTGTTCTACAGATAAAACATACATACATTCCCACCTATGTTAATGGAGTAAAACCCATTAGATCACTGACAAACATGTAAATAAGTACATAACACATGTTCAAATAATTCCAAATTACATTTTCGTGACATATTTGGTTAGTACTTTAGTCCTTCTACAATTTGTCTCATAGCTGTTTGTTGGAACAATGACTGAACACTTGAGCATATATGCTCACTTTCATCTTTTTTATTTTGTCTGACAGCTTAGGACAAGCACAAGTCTGCTGGGTCTGCTTGCATCGATATTGTACAACTGCTCCGCATGTTTCATACTAACCCATTTCTTGATACCATCTTCGACAGACGTCAAATTTCAAGAGGTTGTTCCATATTCACTAAAGCAGATGAAGTAGGTCGAACAATAGAACAATCTCCTTGTCATCGATGGAAAATCCTAAGTCATCTGCACTCTTATATTTGCCTAAGGAAGGATTATCGTGTTGAGTTCTTTAGAAAACTGATCGCAGCCACATTAGTAGAACCTCGGTCGCAAACAGTTGCAAAAACTTCCAGACTAGTGTTTTGTAAATGTTTTTTAATGTTGCACACAAGCCCTGCAGTACTAATCGTGCCCTCGGAAAACAAGTAGCATACAGGTTGTTTCCATTTCTTTACATTTCCCGCACCAAAACGTGGTCTGCAAACTTAGGTTCACTTCTGTGGGTATAATCTTCAAACCCTGCTGTAACATCAGATGCTTCATTCCAGTGCAAGGCAGGTTCTAAAGACTTTTCATCGAACATTAAGACGCACATCCGTTCGGATAGTTTGAGTTTTTTTCACAGAATCTTCAAATGGCTAAAAAAACAGCTTCACTTATTCCTGGTGGGAAAGGCACTTTCTTTAACAAATCCAGCAATACTTTTCTTGCTAGTGTCCAACAATTTGTAACCTCTTCTGCTGTTATTGTAAAAGGCAAGAACCAAGACATTATCATCCAAAGTAAATCATCTTTCTTTGGGTTTGAATGAACTGGTCTGTAGTTGTGGCTAAATTAATCTCCTAGCAGTTGGATTCATATGAATATAATTGAAAATGTTGTATTTGTCACATTTTGAATATCTTTCAAATATTTTTTAAAAGTGGTATTTGGCTTATGATTTTGCTTTGTGTCAACTCAGTAGCAGTGCGAGATCCAACAAGTCCTAATAAAGTACGACATTTTCTTTTCTTACTTTCAACAATCACAGGAGGTGCAGTTCTCTTCAATCCTGCACAATACAAATTCTGTCTAGCATAGTAAAAAAAAACAATAATCCACACACTTATAGTTTGCACAGTAAACCTCTGATATGATAATTCAACAAAAAATCTCGGAAATTTTCCTTTTTAAAAGTGGAATGACATACGTTCTAATTACTTGCATCATTAATTTCATTTCACAGATATCTTGTTTAAGGGTGTGGTCTACCACAATTTTCATCACAGTTTTTTATTGGTATAAGATATTTTTTTAAATTTTAAACACAAAATGTGACTGAATTTGGCTCTTGTGAAATTTTTTTATGTCTCATAGTTTTCGCGTAATGGCTTGTTAAAGTCATATTTTATGTTTCCGTTTTAAGGACTACACTAAAACCAATGATATACAAACTCAAAAAAATCACAGTGGATAAAGACATTGCAGGCTATAATGTCATGATCATAAAAATTATTTGTATTTAAAAAAAATGCTGAAACTAAAAATATTTTTTAAAATACAAATAATTCAAAAGTAGTTTTTTTCTGAATAACTCTTAGACGTTTCACAGATACTTGGAACAAACTTAAAGAAATTTACGGCATACCTGTGTCCTACAACCGCTTGCTACAATATGATATATCCAAGTGTCATCCCGCAACTTTTTTGGGTCTACAGTCTGCCTTCCTTTTAGGGTTCTGCTGCAACCTTCATGCATTTTATCAATAAAGAATCTTGAAGATTTTTTGATTGACCATTATAAAACGAATCATACATATTTACCATTTCTTTTCTTTAAAGATTTTTCACTTCCTCATGATGTTTGTTCTTTTGTTTATTAACAATCTTCCCTTTTCTTATAGATGTGCAATCCCTCTCTGCAGTATTCTCATTGCACCCAATCATCTTAAAAACTATGTGAAAGAAATGTGCAACGCTAATTTCACAGCAAATATAAACCCAGACGTTAAATAAAACCATATAACGATGTACTCTCATGTTATTGCACATCTTACTACAAACATGTGTACCAACTTAAGTTTGTTTTAAGATATTCAGTTAATTTACTACTATGCTAAACAACAGGGGAAATAGAAAATTAGTTCTGCTTAAAAAGGGCACATACACCAATGTGCCCCTTTTATGTCGACCGCCTCAATTAACAATTCACCTGGCCATATTAGTACATATGAAGTTCAGTACAATGTACAACACATTGACAAAAGTGAGGCAATTTTTTCGATACTACTAGAATTATTTCAGTATTTCCTGTGTATCAACATACTGCTCCTTCATCAGGGTTCTCACTCTTTTTGGCCAAAAATTTCGAGCATTTTTCAAAAGGAAATTTTTTTAAAAATATTTCAAGGACCCGTTAAATGATTTAAAATTATAATATGAAAATAATAAATCGTACTTTATTTGAACCTTGAAAGTCTTAAAATTTTAGCCCTTCTGAGCATATCAGTGCAATATTGTTAAATGTCTAATCCTTTTGATTCCAACATTCTCTATGCTGAATCGTGTAACATAAATAAAAATGACACTTCCAAATTTTTAAAATTATCAAACCTGTTTTTGTTACACATATCCGATGTACAAGTACACAAATAGATACCTACATACGAATTTTGGGACAATTAATTTATTTTTACTCACCATAATATTCTATTTCTGAGAAAGTACTTAGTTTCACTCATCCTATGTTAAACAAATGTTAAGTTTACTTTATAAAACTGCACCACTGTGCAAAGGCTGCAAGAAATATCCCAATGTTAAGTATGCTATTTTCTCCACTGTGAAACCATACAATTTTATTTATCATATGGTATTTTAAATACAGGGTTATAAAATATTTCTGTACAGATAAATCATAATTCTGAGCATGATGTTTGCTTTTGTTTTGAATATTCTTTTCCAACCTCTGAAGTTCAACAAATTTTTCTTTGTCAGTCTTCGTAAAACATTTTGACTGCACTTAGATTGAAAGTTACTTTGATACTTGGTTAGAAAACGTTGCAACAGTTTAACAACAGAAAGAAAAAGATTTAATTTTACTGGCATCAGAAATATCTTTACAAGCTACTTCAACAATGCTGAATGATTTACACTGTATTTTTGTAAGGGTACCTTTCTTGATTTGTTTCACATATTTCACCCCTACTCGTATTGTTCTTGTTGTAGATTTCTCGCCGTTGAGACTTACATGGAATGTGCGAGATGACAAGTATGATTAGATGAACTTTGTGATGTGAGTGGGGAAATTACACGTGTGAAGTTCGTATTGCAGGCCAAGATGGTAGACCCTGTCAAACACCTTATCGATGTTTAACAGGACCACTATTGTGTGTTGTCTATATTCAATGAACGTCGTGGCTTCCATAGTGAGCCGGGTAAGCTGATGAACAGTGGAGTACCCACACTGGAACCCAAACTGTTCATCTCGAAGTCTGTTATGTGATGAGGGATGAGTGTTGATGCGCCTGCAGACCACCCTCTCAAGTAATTGAGAGAGGGTGGACAGTAGGCTGATGGGGCGTTAGCTTGATTGTGATGATTGTGGTTTTCCTGGTTTATGACATGTTACCATCTAGGCCTATTTCCATGCTGATGGAAGTGATTGTGTGACAGTATGAGTGTGAAGTACGTTGCAAGGATGGCGATGAATTCATGTGGTAAATGAACGGCGAGATTGGGTTTGGATGTCATCATATCCTGGAGCAGTATTGCAGTGGATGTCTTTAATGACTGTGGTCAGTTCGGTGACAGTTATCTCTGGGGTTACCTCAATAGTATCGTGCCCTAGTATGCCTTCTTTGGTGGCCATCATGGAGGCGTTTTGGGCAACATCGCCATCTCCCGCATTCGGCTGGAATGTTGTCTCGAGCTCGTCAGCAAGTAAGTTTACTTTGTCAGCCGACAGATAGGCAACCCCTGTCGCATCTGTGAGAGTTGTAGTTACCCGTCAGGTACCGCGTCATTTTCCATAGCGAGTTGTTTCCTGTGCCTAGGGAGAATACTTTGCTGACCAACTCTTGTTCCTTGTGGGAAATTATAAGATCCTCGGCAATACCCTGGGCCTCTTGGTATTGTTTATTGTGTAGCTGTGTTCGTGTACGCTGCTACTTTCGAGTGCTGTGCGGATGTATGGTGGAAATGTTGTGTTTGTGGCAGCATGTTTGTGTTTCGGTATTGCTTCATGTGCCGAGTTCAGTATGATGCTAGCCATGTTGTTTATGTGATTAGGGTTGCTGATTGTGTTTATTTTATGTTGTAGTTGAGTGACTTCCTGGGATAGTTTTTCCTGGTATGTGCCCCAGTCGACTTATTTGTAGTTAAATTTGAGTGTGTGTGTGGTGTGAGGTGAATGTGAGATGGTGGACGCCTTTCCATGAATAATGGTATATGATCTGAGGTGAGTGCTGTGTCTGTGTACAAGATATACTGGAAACTATTCCCCTTGTTGAGAACAATGTCCAGCACTTCCGGCGGGTGTGGTGGGTGCGTCAATGATGTGAGTGCTTGCAGTGAAGTGTTTTTGTGCTCGACCATGTTGGTTTGTACTGGTAGTGTGCCAGTCTGTATGTTTGGCATTCAAGTCGCCTCCAATTATCAGCCTAGGTGATAACCTCAGGAGCAAATAAATGTCCTGCGTGTTCAGTAGGGTAAGTGGTGTTATGTAGACAGATATGATGAATGTTATTAGTAGATTGTTGTTTCTATTGCTATAGCTTATGTTGAGTGTATTGCTGTAAGTGGGCGTATGTGGTGTTTAATCGTGTTATGAATGAGTATGGCCTCACATCCACCTTTTGTGATTCTGTCCTGTCTGTGCATTGTGTAGTTAGGCATTTTAATGTTTTGTGTGGTGTAAAATGTGTTTCTGTTATTAGTGCTATTGTCTGTTGTTCGTAGATAGGCTGTAAATTCGTGTTTTTTGTTTTGTAGACCAATAGAATTCCAAATTAGGACTTCCGGGGCACTGTGTTTGTGTATTTGTACAGCCATTATGGTGTGTTAGTGTTGTTCATGGAAGCAGAGTAGTTGTGTTTGTATTCTGTGTAGATTATCTCTGCTGTGTGTTGTATGCATACATATGTTGCCTGTTTGTGTGCTAGTGTTTCATTCGTCTGACTGAGTGTTGTGACGAGTCTTATTGTAGCATCACTGTAAAAAAATTTGTAAAATTCCTTAACATGTTTAGGAAGTTTTTTACCTAAACATTGTGTGGGAAATGTACCATACAGAAATGTGGTATTATTCCATTAATTTTTTTGGACAATTCCCAAACAGAAATGGGAGAGTTACAATACAAAAATATGGGAAAGTTACAACAGATGTTTAGTAAGAGTAGTATACAAGCATAGTAAATTTTCAAGCCAAATATATAGGAATGATAGCATGCAAATTTAAAAAACCTTACTATTACATATGGTAAATTTTCAAGACACATGTATAGGAACGTTTCAAACAAGTTTAACAACAGCGCTATGAAATTATGGTAAATCCCAAGACATGGTTTAGGAATGATACCATACACATTTAGAAACTTTGCTTTTAAATATGATAGAGTTTGAAGTCAGATGTATTGGACAGATTCCAAACAAGTTTAGAAACTGTGCTATGAAAATATGGTAAATTTCCAAGACACACATATGGGAATGATAGCATACACATTTAGAAACTATACTATTAAATATGGTAAATTTACGAAACATACATATAAGAATGGTTCCAACTAGTTTAGAAACAGTACTACGAAAATATGGTAAATTTTCAAGATACATGTATAGGTATGATTCCAAACCATTTAAGAAACTGTGCTATGAAAATACAGAAAATTTTCCAGACACGTGTATGGGAATGATTGCACACCCATTTTAGAAACTGTGCTACCAAATGTGAGAAATTTCCAAGACGTGTATAGGAATGACTGGCTGCATACCACTTTAGAAATAATGGTAAAAGAGTATAGCAAATTTCTAAGAAATGTATTCGAATACCATACATATACCATTTTGGAAACTGTGATATAATAGCAAATTTAAGTTTAACTCTGTGAACGAAATATTAGATACAGTAACTGTCATATTTTCTGGACTTGGGTACAATGCTGTAAAGCATGGATAATATTGAAATTATATGCACATAATATAGTGACAATGTTTCAACAGTACATAAGTTGACAACATTTTTTAAAATTATTAATTGGCAAGAAGTATTTCACATTTACTATAATCTTTGCAAATTAAAGAACAAACTGTTCTTGTAGCTGGTTGTCCACATTCTCTTCACAAAGAAAATGAGAAATGGGAAGGGGGGAGCTGTAAAAATCTAAGTTAAATAAACAAAATTGAGACAAAAACTACTTGCATTCTAGCTTTGATAGTAAAAAGGATTTAATTTAAACACTGAAAGTGTACTTAATATTCTCTACCATGCAGCATTATCTATTACATGGAAAAAAGGATTGTTCCAGTCCTATTGAAGATTTGATGATGCATCAGAATTTTCCAATTGCGAGTTATGTTCACAGCAGCCAGAGTTGACTTCGTTAGGTTATGTTTGCACCAATCCACACTAGTCTAAAAGATTCTGGAATACCAAGATTCAAATATGTATTGGGGACATTTTTCTTATGCAATTTCTGCAATAGTATTTTGTTAATTTCATAATCTAGCCATCAATTATTTTAAGAACTCTTAGAAAAAGTCAGGGTGTTACACAGGAAATAAAAACCACACACACACACACACACACACATATATATATATATATATATATATATATATATATATATATATATATATATATATATAGTACCAGTCAAAAGTTTAAGACCAACCACCATGTAAAATCATCAAACGGCTCATAGGACCTAAAATTTTGCCTTCGTATCGATGCCAGTTTTTTCGAATATTCTTACAGGTATAAGAAAAGAATCATCACATATACAATTTGATGCTGTGCTTAGTTTAGGAGTTATGAAGTTTTGAATATTTTCTTGCAACCAGGGATAGTGAACTCCAGCGCAGATAGTTCAATAAATCAAACACAGCAAACAATGGTTGCAGTTTTTAACCGTATCAAGGTGCAGTTCCCAAAGTCCCTGGCGATCAGTCCTAATGAGATTTTTTCGAAGCCCAACAAGTACCAGGTAATTATCCCAGTATTTAAACTGTTCTGAAGTTCTCCTTCCTTGTTCAACGAATGAGTCACATTCATCGAATAGCTTGTCGACATCAACTTGCGAAAGGAATTTTTCATTTTCTATTCCTGATTTTCCTTTTTCATAAATCTCAGAAATATAGCCTTGCATCTTCAGCAATTGCTTCCACTCGTGTTGATATTCACTATATGAATGACTGTCTAAAAATGCTTGAAACTGCAATCGGAATATAGCTTCACCCAACATAAACATTCCTTTGACACCTCTCACATAATTTTCGCAATTAAGTACAGACTCGGTCACATTCATTCCGAAAATAGAACATTCAATGAAAATATCTGAAGCTCCACTTCTCCTTAAATACTTTCCCAAACAACTAACCAAAACTTTTGCCATATGAAATGTTCCTAACATAAGTATTATGTTTTGGAACTTATTTAGATTATGTAATAATATTTCACGTGCTATCGCATATACAGCTTCATCACATGCCACTGGTAAGAACTGTTGGTGTAGTTGAAATTGCAAAGAGCTGTATATACAGTAGTATGTTTTGTTACAGGATAAGGAACAACAGGAAGAAACCTTATTTGTTTCATTTGCAAATCATCTCATGAAAAAATTGCATTGAATGCTTGCCATGAGGGCACTATCTGCTCCGAACAATTAGTAGATGTAATATCACTTACTTTGTGCGCGATTCTTCCAAACTGCCATAACTTGTCACATTTTTCATACAACTTCTTTTCGTTTTCTGTCATTGAGTACAACTCAGTCGAAACATTAAAATCCCTCTGGAATATCTGGTAGTTTAGCAGGATTAATATACAACTGTAGATGTTGGCAAGCCGGACTGTTTTGTAGAGGTTTTGATCCTTTAGCCACAGTACTTTCAGGAAGCGAAGGTTTTTGTAGTAGTATGAATATGTATTAGTTGGCACATCAGGATGCAGGCTGTGGAGCAGTGGAGCAGCTGATGATGCAATCAACATGGCGGTCGTCCGCCATCTTGTATGACGTCGCGTCCGAAATCTTTCGTTACTGTCCGCCATCTTGGATGGTGTCACTGTCCACCATCTTGTTTTTGAGTCCGCCATGTTGTTTTTGGATTTTCCAAATTTTTTTTTCAAATTTCGATTTTTCGATTGTTACATCATCTGCTTGTGACGTCACATTACGTCGGCTGCTACGCAGCCACCATATTTGTTTACATCGTCTGCTTGTGACGTCACATTTTTTCCTCTGTCACTTCTGCTAGTGACGTCATGTTTCTATCGTTGAGAGGTAGGTGTCGTTGGTGTTGCATTTTGTTTTCTCCTAGGAAGCGCTAGAGTTGTCATGTTGTTTCTTCTCTCCATCACGTGGTGGCGCTGCAGTCGGGCAGCCATTTTTGTTCCTGGATGGGTGCCTCCATGTTTGTTCCATTGTTTGCTTCTGATGTTGGAAGGTAGAGTGCTCTAGTGTCGGTGCAGGTAAGGGCCAAGTAGCAAGTGTCTGTACATGGGGAATTGAACCTTACAATTTTTTAAAGTTCAAATTTAACTAAAAAATCCTTTGCCGGGTGTTGGGCGCGAACTGCCGCCCCTTGTGTTACTAGACATGTGCCCTAGCTGATTGAGCCATGGAAGCAATCCTGATGGCGATAGTTTAGATGAAGGGTATATAAAAAATGTATATAAGCATACTTAATCTATTTCTTTAAATATCGTATAGACATACCTATGCCAACTATGCTAAGTATTTAAAGTCATGAGTTTAAAATATTTTTAATTGACATACCTATGCTAAATATTTATGAATTAAAAGTTATGAGTTTAAATTTACTTGGCGTTTTTAAAAGTAATAGTCATATCCTATGCTAAGTATTTTTTTAATAGACATAGCTATGCTAAGTATTTTGTAAATTTTGTATAGTCTCTCATATCTATGCTAAGTAGAAATTTTAAAGTTTTATTTAGCATAGATATTATTATTATTGAAGTGTGTTAAAAGTCATAACCCTGCCAAGTGGAATTTTTAAAAGTTTCATTTTTTTTTTCATGCTAAGTTGTTTTAAAGTACAAAAGTTTATTTCCATTTAGCATAGTTATGTGTTATAAAGTCATACTTACGTCAAGTGGAATTTTAAAGTTTTTATTATTATTTTTTTAAATATAAACGTTACGTCTTTAAATTTTTCCATTTTGGCATAGATATGACTATTTGTAGTAGACATGCTTGTGTGTAGTCTGTCAGCTAGGGATTCATCTTGTTTTGTGTTTACATAGTTAGACCTATATGAAAGGTATTGTATTTTTTTTTTTCGACGACTCCTCTCTCTCTCTTCTTTCTGCTAGCAGTCAGGAACATACAATAATTTTGTTTCAGTGTTAAAGTGTTTTTGTATAAGTGTTATATTTTTTCGACGTCTTCTCTCAGCTAGCTGTCAGGAACACACATACATTTTTGTTTCAGTGTTTTGCATGTACAAGTATTTTTGTTTAAGTGTAGCCATGTACGACTGGCCTAGGTGAAAGGCATGTTTATTTTCACACACTCGCTGTTTAGTTAGTTCTGAAAGGAAGTTAGTTGCATCAAATATTTTTTCTCTCTCTTAGAATTTTAATTAGTTTTGAAAGGAAGTTAAATGTATTGCTATTTTTTTGTCAAGCCTATGTGAAAGGCAATAGGTACCAACAGTACATTACTCTGAAATAAAATATATAAGTTTTCACAAAACGTAATATTTATTGGTCAAATAATATTAATAATAATTATGACAAGTTATCACCACACTTTTTTCTGAAACACGACGATAACTATGTGGGGAGGGAAATCATTCGTCTTCTTCGCTGACGTTTCCTGCAGCAGCATCCCTCATCAAAAAATTCAGGGATTCAGCGATGAAGTTCCTTATTTCTAAATGGCTTTGCCTAGTTTGGAAGATTTCCCCCGTATGGTTAAATTATCATTAATCTTTTTTTCATACGCATCTCGCAACCAAACCAAATTATTTTGGATCATCGCAGTCATTTCTCGCTGTTCCTGAATGTGATTATCTAAAATAATTTGGGTCGATAGCCCCAGTGCCGTATGAGAACGGTTAATCATATTATTTATCTGAGCAGTGACAGTCACATTCGACTGTCGCTGCTCAGCGAGTACTTCCTCCAAACGTAACATTACCATTTCGAAATGAGGGACTTCACCTTCGCCCCGAACACTTCTTGCGATTCAGGGTCTTGGACCTCATCCGTCGGTACAGGGCCCTGACCGCAAGGAGATGCGGCGGACGAGCTGCAACGTTCCGACAGGCAATCTCGGTAACAGACGTCACACTCCATCATATTCTGCTGGCCGTCGTGCCAGTGTTCTTGGGCATGGTGACCGGCAGAATTTTGAGGATATGTGACCTCTATTACAGAAGATGAGGCCTGTGAGCACATTGCAGGATGCATACCTGAGGTCGAAGGCTGCTGCAGGAGACGATCAGCTGAGACAGGCATGACGGCGGGGGCGGGGGTAGGCGAGGAGGCGGCCAGCGAAGACCAGCTGGCACCTGGCGTCGTGCTGGAGGCAGCAGGTGGCGAGTCGGAGGCGGTGGGCGAAGCGTTGGAGGCGGCAGCGTCGGCGACAGTGGTAGGCGAGCTGGGGGCCGCGGCAGGAGAGGTCAGCCGCATCCTCTTGGCGTCGGCGTCGGGACGCATTGCCTCGTCCAACTCTTCGGTGAAAGCCCGCGCCTTGACTGCCATCGTCGACGGCGTCCACCTGGACGCGGGCTTCTTCCACGGGGGTCAGGAGCTTTTCAGGTGTCGACGAGCGACGAAACAAATCGAAGGTCAGAGCCCCCTGGCCTCCCACCGAAGTTGCAGCTGGACGAGGTCCCGCCAATGAGAGGCGTCTCCTGGAAGCGACGCGACGACGACGCTCTCCTGTCGGACGAGCGATCGTTGGTGGAGATCGCGGTGGTGGAGATCGACCAGACAAAGCCTGCTCCACCTGACGGTCGATTGCCTCCAGCTCGGCCTCGCTAACGTAGATGGGAGACGACATATTCAAGAAAAAATGTAATACTGTAGTACTAATTCACGAATGAACAGCAGCAACACAATGAATATTTTAAAGACAGAGGCTTGTATATATAACTTTGAATGAAGCCCACAAAACGGGAAAAAGTTAGTGCAACTACCTCGCTTGGAAGGGAGGGAGGGGTGTGAGCGCCTGTAGACTGGCGGAGAGAGGAAGTGGGCGAGTGGTGCGACGGTCATTCTAAAAGTTACTCCCCGACCGCATCATTAGGACACATTCCAAGTTAACAACAACAACGGCTGACAGTCACCTCACGCATTGTCTAAAATAACCTGCATTGCGCTGGGATACAATGCCCTTCCCTGTGCTTGGAGCGGAAAATACGTCGCAGCGTGCTGTCAACAAAATCCCTAATGGTCACATGCATACCATTGGCCTCGCTGGTATAGCAGCACACACACTGTCAGAAATGTATACACTGTCAAAAATTTAGGTACTTGAAATAAGAAGGTATATTTTGTAAAAAAATTTTTTTATTCACAATAGTTTTATAATACAATAATTGTCATTTTCCCTGTCGCCCCTCTACACAGACAGAGAACGTGCTTGAAAATAATGGCACATTCATTATTGTTACTCATTTGATAATTGATGTTTTGGGTATCCATGAGTCGAATTTTTAATTGAGACCCATCCAGCGAATGAGATACTTATTACCTTTGCATCGTATAATGTTCTCAATCAGATAATCGTGAGGGTATTTAGTTACCATTATTTCGGGAGCATAAAATGACCCTTTAAGTAAATTTCCGCTCATGTCTTGTAAGAAGTAAGTTCTGGGCTTATAATGTCGAATCTTGTAAACCTTAAACAGCTCGTTA
>PNEQ01011062.1:0-20619 GCA_003012365.1 Medauroidea extradentata | reverse complement strand
TTGAAACATATTCCAAAGTCTGTGTAAATATATGTTGAAAGAGTTAAACCGTTTAGAATGCTGCGTAAGAAGGCGGCAACCAGTGAAATCGAACGTAGCTCCGTCGCTAGCGCGCCGCGAGCAGAATTCAAGCCGGTTGCGGGTGGGTAGGCAGCCCACTTGCCAGTTCTGTGTTGAATCGAAACACACTGTACAGTAAGAGTAAAAAATGACCAAATGCGTACTGATAAGGAATATTACTACACAGGTTGTAGTGAAAACAACCGCATAATAAGCACACCAACTAAATCCTGGGCTAAATTGAAGACAATTACCGTGCACAATGTGGCAACACTGCACGGAGAAAGTCCCCTCTTGCGCTCCAAGTCTATGTATTATTTGATGTACGTTACGTCAAGTGAACGTAGAATCATGTATGGACTGCTCGGGATTTTAACCTGCACCCATAATATGTAGGTCAGAACAGCAGTGGTAAGATTATATACCTGTGGAGCGCAAGAGCGGACTAACTACACTGCTATGTTGCCACATTGTGCATGTGAAATGTCAACGTACAACATTTCGCAACTAACATTTTCGTCTCCAATCTAGCCAAATATTTGCGTGGTGTTATTACACGGCTGTTTCTGAGCATCCTGTATACAGGATGAGTCGTTAAGAAATGCTAACCCGGAGCGAGTAGAATCTTGAGGATGTAAGGAAACATTAGCAACACTGGTCATAATGTGAGTAATGCGAGTGTTAGATGGCCTTAAAGGTGGAGATTTTAAATGTACGAAAAAAGGACGAACAAATGTCATAAAATAAAGTAATTTCGTATACAAGTAAACTATGTAAAGACAAGTACCCAGAGAATAATGTTACAGAAAGTGGACGCCTTCATACACCCCTAATGCTTAGAACTTTGTGGCGACCATCCGCTATAGCAATATTTCAGCATGCAAAATTGAAATTTTTAAAAAAAGTAGCCTTTGGAGTAAGTTCTAATGCCGACCTGTTCAGTTTGGAAGTCACTGTGTGGATGCCTGGGAAGTAGGCAGTCTGAAACACTGTCACACTTTGGTGTGGTAAGTTCACATGAATCATAACCAAATAGACTTATTCTAATCAGTAGTACAAATATAAAAACCACTTCGAATAAAAATTTAATTTATAGACAATTTCATTTGGAATAAAGAACTGACACGCTATGCACGACATATTTTAAGGTGAATTTACACATTTCCAATCTCCACTTTTGAGACCCATAACTAACCTAGTGAAAAAAACATATTAGGTTCAATGTTCATACATGTTCCCTCATCATGTCCTCACGATTTCACTCCCGCCGGGTTACCATTTACTAACGACTCATCCTGTAGGGTAAACTGACCATATATGGTGATAAACCACGTTGTGGCCTTTCACAAAATTGGATAGACTCTGTACACAGAGTTCACTAGGTTACCAACACAGAGCAGGCATGTGTAGTTTCTGTAATAACTGATCAATGTACCACATATAAGATCACAATTAAAATGTTTAACATATCACTGGTACTGAAGTTCGAAGACTTATGGCCGGTTTCACCAAAGCGTCCCAAACTAGGTCTCAACCACAGCCTTAGAAGAACAGGTCTGGACACTCGCCTGGATATTTGACCCCCTTGTTGTTTGGCTGTAGTTCACCAAGTTACCGAGAATATTGTGTTTTATTGGCACTGATGTTATGGCGGTCGGACTAAACTCCGCCCACTTCCTTTCCGCTAAGATAAACAATTTATCAAAACGTATTTTTTTATCCATTTATGAAATACTTTCTTCGTTCACAAATTTAAGAAAAGGCTCCAGCAATCTTTATTTACTTTATAAATTTAACAATGGAAAAAAGTGGACGGTGTTTGAGTCCGACCGCCCGGAAAACAGCGCCAAAAAGTACGACATTCTCGGTAACTTGACGAACTACAGCCAAACAACAAGGGGGTCAAGCAAAATACATTGTTAGATAGGCGAGTGTCCAGACCTGTTCTTCTACGACCGTGGTCTCAACTAAGCTGAGCATAAGTTTAAGTAAAGATTATTGAGGAATGTGTGTTGCACCATGACAACAACTTAGTTAGGCCATACTTAGCTATGCCTCGCTTAAAGATTAATGTGGCAAAAATGATCAAGTTGGTACTTCACCGTGGTTCTCACGTGATGTTAACAGCCAATCAGAATTCTTTATTAACGAATAAGAAGAAAATATATAATTTTGTTTACATTATGATTAGCTTAGTTTCATTCAAACATGGTGTAGCTGCACTGGTGTAGCTGGTGTAGTGCAGCTGCACCAAAGATCTGTCTCGATGTATGCTGGTGTAGATATACCAGTGCATTGAATGAAACTTCTCTTGGCGAATTTTGTGCCGCATGCATCCACTGTGTATAAAGATTTATCATAAGTCTGACCAATAAATAAGTTCCTGAAAATAAGTGTAAAGGAACTAGTAAACAACTAAAATTAATATACGTTTGTCTCATGGGTGAATTTGAAATGTGTGTGATGATTAGCTCATGGTAGGAATATAACCTCAACACTTCATGATGTTTTTTTTTAAACTTAATTTGAGTGTTACAATAGCACATAGGAATACTTTTTAAAACAAACTGGCATGCTTATGTGCGAGAATATTACTTTTTTAGAATGATACCATTCAGTTGTGACCTGAATTATACTTTATCATCTATATCATACAAGAAGCCTAGAATTAGTGTCAGTTTCAAAGACTATATTTATATGTGCTATTACAAGATACAAAATTCAATAAAACAAGGCTTACCTTAAATATTAAATGTGAAGTGTTGAAGCTATAATACTACCTGTGTTAACTACTACCCATATAAATATTCATCCCTAATATAGACAAACATAGCCTCGGTACATTACTTTTTGTAGTTCACTATTGCTATTCCACTATCATCTGCAAGAATTGTGAAAATCTTCATCTCAAACACACTTTATTAACCAAATATCCATAAACGAAACGTAACTAATTTTTACTTAGCGCTCTCGTTTACTATACTACACTAGTTACATTGACGTAGCGACACCAGCTTGAACGAAACTCAGTGTATTCACAACATGACATATCCTGTTGAATGAAACACTTTTTTCTGGTGTAGCTACACCAGTGCAAAACAGGAGTGTGGTACAGGATATTTGGTTTTTAATGTACACATTCGGGCAGTATTAATTTTCATTCCAAATCTAACGAAGTCGGTTTCATCAAATTCTTCAAACAAATCTGACACCAGCTGAAGTCTTCGTGGTCGTGGCAGACGTTCCACACCGTCAGCAATATTTTGCTTCTCAAAAACGTAATTAACCTCTTTTGCATATGCTGCCAATTCTTCCACAACATTTGTTTACATATGTTTTTAGGCTGTGCTTAAGAATCAAGGCCTCCGATTTTGGGCGCTAACTTTAGGAAAGGCTTAAAATATTTAAGCGGCGCTTAAGTATTGTTGAAACGCTGTACCATACTAGGCAAGCCTTACCTCACATCTAATAATACCTAAATTTTAGTACGCGTTGGTGAAATCGGTCATTAGTATCACGAAGTAGGCTAGGTTTACGGTATTAAGTGAATTTGCTGTATGCAACGCCGTATTTTTCCTTTACATGTAAGTGTAATTTGTTTCCCTTTCATCTAAGGGTAATTTATCTCATTAATTTCCATTAGGCATCGGACCTAACCCACATTTTTAAGGTCGAATGGTTTCATTCCTTGCTAAGTTAAGTGCGAAATTCGTTTCTTTACAAATGGGGTTAGCAAATCAGTTCAAATTAAATACCGGTGTAATTATTTTTAATTAGTTTCTTTTCGATTCCTAACTCATTAAATTTAAGTTTTCGACTGACCACCGCAAAAAAAAAAATGTGTTTCACTAATTAATTTTTGTCGCACTGTAGGGACTCTTTTAACAGTCAGCGATTTGATACACTCAATCATCAAATTCAACGCCTGCGTAGAGCTGTTATAAACTTAACTATAAACTCCAAAGCGATATGGGTGACAATAACGCGTGCACATAGCGGTATTTTACAGTTGGAAAATCTGCAGAAAATATCATTGTTGAGTCATGGGTAGTTTTTATCAGTCGTGGTAGCTATGATGGAAGCATCAAAAATAATTTTTAATTCACATAAGGTTTTCATACAGTACTCAATCCAGTCCTATGAAATCTTCTTTTTTGTATGTCAATGCAATGTGTATATGTAGACATGGTGGAATATCGCGTAAGTTTTAACATACTCTTGAAAACGTATCTTCTTGTAGAACATGATCGGCTGAATTATTCCTACAACAGCTTGGTTTCATGAAGACTAACCACAGATATTAAGTGACGCTACACTATATTTATTTTTGGCTCAATCAAATGGGGTTGTGAGTTCACGTACACAAATATTTTAGCAGGATCAAACCTTCTGGCATGCTGGTCGTACGATGAAATCTAGCCAGGAGTAACTTCCCGCGATAAATCGTAAAGCGTATATTTCTAACCCACTGCAACGCTGTTCAACAAACAAGTAGGCAGGCGATCCCCGTAAAATATTAGTCTCACTTAGCGAGCATATCGGTCTGAACAGCATTACTGATGATATACAAGATTTCGACTAAAACTAATAATAATAGTGGTAGTAGGCCCTAATATGTAATATTAAAGGTAACTGGGGTTCTCCGACCGCTTCTCCCTTGCAAGTCAATCATTCTTGTTTTTTTTAACCGCACATGGATTCCAAATGAAAATTCGCCATAGAATACAAACTTTTTTACACGAACACTATGATAAAAGAAACCATTTCCGACCAATTTTAAGGGCTTAAATGTTCATTATGTACAAAAAAAATTATACACGTAGGCTGAAGGGCGTTACGAAAAAGTTATATACTAATCTGTAAAACGATAATTATTATTTAAAAAAGACACCTCGCTGAAATCACTACATCAAAATACAACTAAGGAATATATTAACCGGCTGCAAGTTAATTTACAGTTCCAATTACTTCATTGATATGTTCAGTATCAGTCTGCACAGCACGGTGTTAAGCAAACTTAATTTTATTTCATGTTATTGTTATGGTGAAGAAGTGAGCAAACATAAATAACAATTTTGGTTACGCGCGGAATAATTAAAAAATATAAATACTTTCTCAGCACTGGGCCGCAGTCATACGCCAACAACCAGTCTACTAGACACAAATAATTATTTCACAGTTTATCTTCAAAGTGGCATTCGAAATGGCAATACAATAATTAATTCGTTTTAAAATAATAAATTAAGATGGCCGAAACGATTGTAAAATACAAGAAGTAAGAATACTTTCAGAACTCATGCAGTAGAAATGTTTACGCAAAATGTATCAGGTGATTCGAGGGAAAACGCCAGTCACACGTGATATTACGGTACGTTAATTATTATTAGACTTAACTTATACATACAGGAAAACGTATTGCTCATTACTGACTTACACAAATGTCCAATGAATATATGTCCTTACTGCAAGCCGTCACGGGTCTCCTCTACTGCACCTTCCTCTCTGCGCCACTATTCCATCTATAATAACCTAGCTGTTGACAAGACGTTAAAACTACACTAACATATAGGCTATCCGCCCTTATTACTTTTAACTAAGCAAATCTCTATTTCTCCGCCGAATGTTAATATAAACACAGCAGCTTACTCAATAAACCCAACGTGTAAGTATATTATTACTATACATATAAAACAATATTTGAATTCGTTGATAAAATTTTGTTGACTTGTAGCACTAATCTTGCAGATTGCTGCCGTCTGAAATTTACAGTTCTAACACAACTAAGGAATCTTGTAATTATTTTAACCACTTTCGACAGTTTTAGATTAGGTTGGGACAGTATGATAATTGTTGATTAACACGTACTCGCATACACACAATTGTAGTGATATAAAGTGAAAGAAACATGTCCTTTAAGACGCAGTGTATACTATCTCAATTCTGGAAAGTGGGAGATCCGAAAAACAGCATATCTGCGGACGTTAGGTTTACATGAGATTAGTTAAAAATAGAAACGAAAGAAACTAAAACCTACAAAATGTAACGTCATTTATTTATCTACGTGTCGCTTTAAACATGGCGGGTTCAGTAAGCACTTATAAAAACGTAAAATAATAACTTTTTTTTAAACCCATACCTCGTTTTTTCGTCAGGATTGATACCGCGCTCTACCCCTTCCCATGCTCTACTTCATTTCGATACGCCTGAATGTAAACGAAAACAAGTATTTAGAATTTCGCAAGGTCGCAGTGGGTGTAGCTGTGTCGGAATTAAAAATTACAAACTTGAATGAAATTACGAATTCTCAGTCCTAGATTCAATATCAAAGTCGAATTCCCGTAAATTATCCGCATACAAGTGTACACGAAACAACTTCAGAAATTAAGGTCGCCGCCTCAGTGCAATACTTTGCGCGCTCGATGTCCAGAAATGCGGAAGCAGTAAAGACGAAAAGACACGCATTCCACCTCGTCCTATAGCCTCTAGGCGCAAGTCACTGGCATGTAGTCTTCACACCGACAACTCGACTCTACGAGGCATCCAGTGATGACCCTACTATTTTACAACGAAATATTAATAATAAAGGTGTACTGTACACATATATACCTTTCAAAATATTATGCATAGAGATTTACATACCAAAAAAGGGCTAAAAACGCCATTTTTTGCCATTTTTAGCAGCGAGAAACTAAGTTTTAACGAATAATGGTGAACCTGAAATGGGTAAACAAACGTGCGATGTTCTTTGAATGCTGTTCCTTAGTAGGCATCACTCATGCTCGGTGAATAGATTTCTAATAAAATAATCCAGTAACGGCCGAAGCTATGCGCAGGCGGCCACTTTAATATTATTCCATGTACTTGTGTGATTTCATCTTCAGTGCAATCGATTGCTTCTAGAATACAAGCTTCCGTTGAATAAATCCTTATTTGTTTTGTGAACAAGAACTCATTCGGTAAAAATTATACTGAAATTAGTTGTAAGTCATGTGAACCTTCAACAAGACTGATGACGTGGTAATCAAGCTAAATGGTAACAGAAGTATTTTGAAGAAAACTGTACTGCTACTAAAAATAGTGGAAATGAATGGGTGCGAAATATTTCTGCAGAGCTACTACACAGAGGCAAAATTCAGAATTTAACATCAAAAGTTTATGGAGGGGGCAACTCCCCCAACGCGTTCCATTCCTATTACGACGCCATTTTCAGTTCGCTCCCCCTAGTTCTGGATTCTTTGTCCCCAGTCGGTGGTAATGCACCTCCGCACCTCATGACTTCTCCTTCTTCCTCTCTCGCCCTTCCTCTTACGTCTAACCCCTATCCTCTCTCCTTCCAGACCATTCCGCCCACCACGCTCGGCGAAGGATGAAGGGGGTAGGAGGGAGGGGATAAAAAATATATACTTGGCCAGTTCTTTGCCGCGGCCTGCCTTGTGCTTTTAGTCTGGGCGTGTACCACGCTAGCTTTGCCCTTCTCCCTGTTCCATTCGTCTGTGTGCTTAGTAGTCCTTCTCTAGTTCTCTTTACTGCCAACAAATTACATGTCCAACAAAAGAAATTATACCCTTTTTAACCACCCCCTCCCCTTTTGTACTTTTCCGGGCATTTACAACTCATGAATCAAAACTTATATTTTGTACGTCTACTGTCTACTGAAACGGATTTTTAAGTAAAGTATTACAAATAAATATATTCATAAAACAATCTTAAGTTCAATATTCTTTTCTTATAGAAATATAGACGCGTAAATTAAAAACTTAAAAATAAGCTCATTTATTCATTAGGATATCTTACGAGTAATTAAAATTATTTAAAAGCAAGTACAACAAAGTAATTTAATGTAGGTGGATATTTTTATAACAATACATTCATAATTTCACTTAAATAAGACAAGACGAACGGAGTGGCAGTAAATAATCAACAGATAAAATTATAAATTTAGAAATTTTGGACTTTAAATAAAAATATACAATTTGGTCACTAAGATCGGAATGGTCACCCCGAAAGCAAGATCGTCCGTGCACAACTCTAAAAGTATAGTTGACGCAAGTTGACGTATAATACAGCTACCCACGTCAGCAGGAACGCAGAACACGATGACAGGTTTTTCTTTTAATGGGCCTAGTCAGGATAATAATTTGATAAGGGAGAGGGGCTGACAAATGAACCAGTTTTTTCGCACTCACTCATTTTCCTACCCAAGTCAATAAAAAAAAGTTATCAATACAGGGAATTCTAAGGAGATTTTCAACACATCCAAGGAAACGTATTTTGGGTTTTCATTTTTTTTTAAAGGGTAAAGACAAAGTCTGGTATATTAACGGCGCCAAGTGAGAGTCTTCGTTGATTTGACTTCCTGGTAAATTATACAATCGCCTGCTGGTACGTATAGTGTTTAAAGCAAAAAAAGTAATTAGGAATAATGCTGCATTTACCCAGAACCTATCTGATGTAGCAGCGAAGGGTTGTCGGTGACCTAAAAATACTAGGTATGCGTTGTAGGTGAAGCCATAATACCCACAACGCGTTGTGGGTAATTTGTAGTGACCACAACGCGAAAAATAACATTGCTTCGGGTACACATGCACCAGTCGCAATACACACGAAGCACTGCATTTCCATTTGTCCAGTGACCGAAATATACGCATATAATGCGTTATGCACATCACGACATACCCACAACGCGTTGTGGGTAAACATTTCCGTTAGTGCGCAAATTTGGGGATTCCAAGTAGCATTTCTATAAATCTCGGCCAACTATTTTTCTGAACTTTTGATACTTCTATTGCTACGACCCTTTGCAATAAACTGCCTTGCTGTTTATTTATTCCTTACGGCGATTCCAGAGGAGACTAAATAGTCACAGGGCTAGATGTGTGCTTGTAAAACCTGAAGTATATTAGTTACAAACTTAAGTAGGTAGGCCTACGAGAATATACTCTTAACGTGTCTAAGAGACATACGATACATAAAATAAATACATATATAGACTTACTATTAAAACAGTGCTGAGCACTCAAAAGTACTGTGGAAGTATCGGAAACAGGTTTCCTTTAACTTAAGGAATAACTATTCTTTTAAGTACAACCTTTCTTCGAGTGCAAAGAAAAACTAATCACGTAACTATAAGGAAATTACTTCGAATACAACTCTTCGTGTCGTGAAGTTAGTTACTGGCGCCATTAGCAGTAGTTTGAAAACCTCCTTCTTGAGCGGCTTCCGTCCTCTTTCCAAGAACTTGAATGAAAGGTTGGACATTGCCCCGCCTCTCATTTCCATCTCTTTTTCTTCCTCTTCCTAGAGGATACTCATCTGACTCCCACAAAAAAGAAAATGTTAGTTACAAGGGAAATAGAATGCTTTAACTTTTTCTCCAAACAAGTCACGTGGTTGTTAAAATGGATTCGTCTCCTGTTTAAGACGTAAAAGCTGTTTTGAAAATTGTGCATTTCTCCTATTCTTTCGTACTCGAAGATGCGTATAGAAAAAACAGGTAGTAAAATGGCAAGTTTAAACGTAGACGAGAGAAAACATTAACCACAACGCCACACAAAACATTCGCAAATAATTTAATACTGAAGTAATAACAATGTAATAAAGAGAATATCATACACAGTCGTGTCATTCCACACTTTTAGGACTCATTTAACTAATTTTATTAATATGAAAATATCTCAATTGAAAAATCTGTATACGAAGTTCGGTGCTAAAAATAATTGTTCTGTAATAAACAACACACACTAATAACATGTAAAAAAACTATATATTTAGTAAACTTGAATATAATAAAACATTTTTATTAATGCAATATGTCTGAAGCTACAATATGAATCCATATGCCCGTTTATTAACCGTTTCAGAGAAACCGAATGAAAACAACAAGGAACGGGAAATGTGCAGATGACGGTAAATCACGGTACTGTTATCGTATGTTTTGTTTAATTGTGTACATTTCCTAACAAAACATGTTCAAACACTCCACCACCAACTTCAATGCATTTTGCTGCTCTGATAGACAGCTGCTGTGTTGCTGATCTGAGCTCATTAGTACATTGCTTTACTTGAGCACAAGCATGATAAATACGAACGAGAAGTCCCTCTCTTGTGTCCACCCTGCGCGTGTAGACTTCGCTTTTAAGCCAACCCCACACACAGTAATCCAATGGGGTAAGATCAGGAGACCTCGGTGGCCAAGCTATGACTCCATGGCGACAGATCCAACGCCCAGGATACGTTTCGTTGAGGTACTGTGTCACTGGCCGTACAGAATGTGCAGGAGCTCCGTCTTGCTGCAAGTACATACGAGCTCTTGTTGCCAAAGGGATATCCTCCAAGTATTCTGGTAACACGTTTGGAAGAAAATCAAGATACCGTACTCCATTATTAAGACGATTATCTAAAACTACTGGACCGATGAGTTGGTCATCAATAATACCGCACCACACGTTAACTGAGAAACGTCGTTGAAAATTCCTTTCTACAGTAGGGCGTAGATTTTCGTCTGCCCATACGTGAGAGTTGTGTGTGTTGTTGGTTCCGTTGTAGGTAAATGCTGACTCATCAGTGAACAGAATACGTGGAATTAATCGATCATGATCCACTGACAGAATTCTTGCCGGTGGGCATCATCTCCTTCACGCAGATGTTGTACACTCTGCCGATGTTATGGATACAGACCCTGCTCGCATACTGTGCGTATAGCGCTTGTTTGTGGAAACAACTGCAACATGCTTAGAGCGCCGCCGTGTGGAAAAGTACAAAATTACACACAACATAAGATAACAGTAGCGTTATATTTACCGTCACCTGCACTTATCCCGTTCCTTGTTGTTTACATTAGGTTTCTCTGAAACGGTTAAGAAAAGGGCATATGTTTATTAGAAACATTTTGTTTAGAATCACCAGTACTATCACCCCTCAAAGCATGTACCTTTCCTCCCGACTCATCCTGTATATTATGTATATTTAGGTATAACTTATAAAAACACATTCAGTTTTAACAACAAAAATATAAATTAGTAGCATGATTCCTGTAGTTTTCAAATTACATATAGATTAGTAGAATTTGTGCTGACAAATTTGTTAAATATATCGACTAATTGAATCTGTTACCTCAATGTGTCGTTTTCTCAATTTTTTCAGCCAAAATTGACAAAACAACAGATTCTGAGTGAAAAACCTAGCAACTTACTGAAACTGCGAAAATTCTAGTATTTATAATTTACAGTGTACAGTCGCATAAGCTTCAGCAAGACACGCACAGTGGTCCTGGGATCACGCAAGCGTGATTTCAATCAGCAGTAGGCTAAATGTGCTGCCCAAAGTTAGTAATTTCATTGCTGCATGTTGGCGAGTTACAAAAAAAATTTTTGGTTTCTAACGTTTTAGTCAGCGGAAAAATATTACATTTACGATGAACAGCCATGCTCCCACGTGCTGTCTCGTTATACAAATACGTGATTATTCTCGTACAGATAAGATGTTAGGTTTGTGTAAATGTACACATAGATATATAATTCAGCAAGCTTCTGCAATATGTTTTTTGCTATAACATTAAAAATAGCACACATCCGATATTTGTTCAACGATTACGTGCACGCGAAGGTACAGCAGTGCCCTCGCCCATGCCACACCCCCCCCCCTCACACTCCTACACATCCTCTTCAAAGAACTTCATGAACAGTTAGCTACGAAATACTTTATGAATTGTTAATAGTAAATACCCTGTAATATCATAAATTTGAAAGAAACCCCATTCAATCTGAACGCACAAATACACTAGGATTTAGATGACGTCTACAATAATTGGGCGTAGCAAGTCTGACAGTTGTGCTTCAAATTTTAACGCTCAGCTACGCAGCGAAATTTCTCCAAACGTAAGCTCTCACCTTAAGTTTTTCATACAAACTGTAATAATAACACAGCATTCACACGCACGCGGTAACTAGGGTAAGCTTTGAGGAGCATCCGTCAGCCGGTATTTTTTGTGTTTCAATGCCTCGTTAATAATTCAGGGCAGTACTTTCACATATGCCTCATTAAGTCTTAAACCCAATGAGCTAACAATACACTGAAACAAATCAAACATGTACAAATTTCCTGCTTAAATATTTAATGTTAAACACATTATATTTGGTGACCACAAGTTATTAGTGGCGACACTGTTTTTCTGTCGTGAGTTAAAAAAAAATATCTGACACGGTGAATACCAATAAAATGTTTTGTGGTTACTGCAAAATATTTTTTTTTAGAGTGTCCTTTCCCCCTCCCCTTTCCAGCTTTGTAATTACTACACATAACTGCACCTAACAATAAATGTTAGGATGTTTTAAAATCCATGCCTTTAGATGGCCGCCTCGGTGGATGTATTATGCGAGTCGAGCATGCGCCTAGAGGCCAGGATGAGGCGTGATACGCCTGCTGTGTCGTCCTTGCCACTTCCGCACTTCTAGGCCCCGTCTCTCCAGACGGTCACCTTAAGGGAACTGCCTACCTGCGCGATAGAGGCTCAGAAGTTACGGAGCTGCAAGGGCAACCTTGAGCGCGTATGCCGCATCGTCAAAACGAGACAAGCGCTGAACTTGCGGGCATTTTTACTATAGGACTTAAACGGTGACCATATAATTTTATTGATGCAAGTCTGTAGCAAAGTTCAGCAGTTCAGTACACGTTTCTATCACAGTTTCACGTACATCCGGTTAGTACGAACGCCTGAAAAGGCCGTCTGTAGATAAGTTGAAGGGCTTCGAAATATTTAATAACTATGGTTTCTTAACAACGACATTCTGTTCTGTCCGAAGTGTGTGTTCTCTTCATTCGTTGGTACAACGGAGACTAGTGAAATAGTTTTTGTAAAATAAATGTATTTTCCACACACTACAACGCATTTGATTCACGTGGTGGGCGTCGCCTCTAACAAACACGACACAACGTTCTGAGATATGTAACATCTGCTCAGTACAGTGACTATGTACTATGGCTGGAGATGACGGTATACAGCGAAAGTTTATTGTGCCAACATACCCTTGAAAACACTGCAGTTTCTTGTGACATGTACGATTGGGTGATATGCGTCTGACACGACATAGCTGTCTGCAGACAATAACAGGCATAAATTATTACAATAACGGGACTCTTATTGGCTCAGTCAAATATGGCAACAGCTCCGCGTACAAGCGAAATCCAGTATTTTTTCATAATCTGAACATGTGTTGAAACCTAGCAAACAGTCCATTTTTCCGGCGATAAAACATTCATCTCTAACCATGGGTTAAGTCATAATACGCTACGTGTCAGAACCACGAACCGGGAATTATTCAGATAGGTTGTGGAGTGCTCATTAGTGTGTATGGTAAATTCATCGATGAAAGTAACGCCCACTTCACACTATGATTCAATAATTGTGAAAATTCAGCACGCTTATTAAATACACGATTTCGAAGCTCCTCGAAAAGGTTGAATACAGATTTGTTTAGACGTCTTTAACTCCAAAAATACTACACAGAATCGAAAACCAATAACCTAGAAGCTTGCGTTGGCCTTCACAACAAACTAGCCACAAAGTAAATTGCACGATCACCATTAAAAGTTTCCATCAGAAAAATACCACACTAAGAAAATAATGCACACCAGTTAAGCGTTCCACGAAAAGAGGCGATGCGGTCTCGTCGAGCATGGCAGTCTGGCATTTATCGCTCCCCTGTCTGCGCGCCTCAACGGCGTAAGATTACATTCCGGTACGTAAGAGAATTGCAGTTGCCAGTCGCCGCACTTGGCACGACTCGAGCGGCATTTGAACAGTTACGAAACGTCACAAGACATTCGGTTCGGAATAGTAGAACAAGATATAGGGCATAGCCAATTTCGTTTGTGTTACGCATTCAAAAACCTTAATCGGCACACGGCGACTGTACGTGTGTGAGCAATTCCGTACATGAAGAAAAAATAATGCCTCTCTTTATCACCAGTAATCAATTCATTCAGCTGAATAACTTTAAATTTTTGCTGAGAGTTAAACAGAGCGTACGTTGCCGTTAGCCAGGGGGGTTTTCCGAAACACTCCCGTTTGTTTTAATTTAGATTAGCAAACGTTTTGAGCGTTGAATTATGTACCACGCCGTTTTAATTACTGGCTATAAATTATCGTTAGAGACCGTCAGTCTCTTGGAAGAAGAGAATTAACTCCACGCAAGAACTATGAGTGAACATTTTCCGTACAGTATTGTTTTGATATTATAGCATGAAAGTTCGTATTGCAAATCGCATATAAGATTAAATCTGTCGTATAAGTGCTGGTAAACCGGCGCATGCCGTGCCTATGATAGGCTCCCTCGTGGGCTACATTTCACAACACATGCTAGGGGAGGGCGAGAGCACGCGTTGTAGAACATGTCTGGTAATATGTTCAGCTCCTGTAAGAGATTACAAGGAATGCCGAAAGTCTGTGAACACCGGTACATCCCGTCCAAAGGAGGGGTTGCGGTAATGAATGCGGTTTTGCTTCAAGGCGAAAGGTAGACTAAAGGGAAAAGGTTTAGCCATGTATGCTCATAAATCTACTATAGTAATATTACAATTAATATCCACACAAAATTATACAATATTAATAATTTTAATTTAAATATTGCGGATCGTGGTAAATTTCCACAGCCACGAACTATATGTTCTAGCTGATACTAATTAAAAGAAACAAGACAAACTACGCTAATGTTGGGCATTTCAATTATTTCCTAGAGACCCAAAATATGCATAAGTTCAAGCAGTTGTGATGTTAAAGACCACTGTCTTTGACATCACTCAAATTCAGTAGCCTACTTAAGAGCCCGTGGCATTTATTATAATAATTTTTTCTTAATACCTTCCTGAATAAACATTTGGCAAGATTTAATTGAAAATATTTTAATAATGACGTAACTAATTCCTTTAAATAAATAATAAGAACCCATTCAAGAATCGTTTAAAGATCACATAATTCCTTTAACTTTCATTACGTACACTGTATTTGAAAGATTAAAACGTAACTATGAAATCATTAAGCTAATTATATTTTTAAGATACAAATTCTCTCTCGCCAAATAATAAACTTTAAAAAACTCCCAGTGTCTATTTCATCCGAAAATACGCACCAAATAGTAAATTATAACGGTTTTATAAGGAAAAATTACCGGTTATTCGTCACGTCCTTCATTTACTACACGAAAATTAATATTATGAAAAAAGTAGATGATGCAGCATCTTAAGGGGTATTGATCCCTACCACCTTGGATTTATCTGTTTCTTCTCGATAACTTCTGTTCCAGTCGATGTATCAACATTTTTGTCACGACAAGCCATAGATACAAACTTAATCGATTTTCTGTAATTGCTGAAACCATAATATATTCATTATTTTGCAACGGGAAACAGCTGAAAAGGAAAAATTGCTTTATTTGCCGTAGCAAGTTCAGAGGTCGCAACATCAACAGAAACTATGCCATATGGATTCCAAAAAGTGAATGAAACAATAAATTATGCCTTGTCAGCGTGAAAAAAGTAAAACAATGTGTCTATTCCCTGATTTATAAGAAAAACCGTACAACCGATCTGACAGGGATCCATCCCCCTTAAAGGGAAAGTTTTCGAAAGTCAAGCAGAGGTTAACTGGTGTATCGAATTTCCGTTAACTACCGTATATTATGTACATGTTGTAGAGAATAGCATTTACCCTTTATTTGGAAGATTAAAGGAACGATAAAATTAAAATAACAAAAAGTATAAACGAACTCATCCTGACAATGGACAATTTCGTTTCGATGTACGTTTAACGGGTTCCCTTTTCTGTCCAGTGGATATTGGATTTCTCCGTCAATACCAAACTCGCAGAAGGGACACGCGACAATACACAATACGAAGTGGCAGACGAAGTCTTTCCTGGAGAACTTCACAAAGCTATCCTCAGCGATGGAAGAGAGTTGTATGAAAGGAAAAAAGGAAGGGGGGTGACAAGGAAAAGTGTTTGACACGACAGATATTAGACAGGTGTTCGACTCACGGAAGGATGGTGTTTTGCCAAAGGTGTCAACAATGGCGACATCTTGCTTTTCATGTTTGGCGCCAGCAGGGCTCTTTTGTTGGGTTTTGTTTTTCTTGTGACGGTCGAGCGGGCGGGCCGAGGGAACGGTGGCTGACGGGCGGCTAGTGGAAGTGTGCCGAGAGTGAGGGAGGGTGGTGTGGAGGCGAGCTGCAGAAGCGAAGTGGTCGTGAATTGTTGCCGTGTCACCGCCAGATGTCTCCACGGTCTGCAGAGGGGCTCGTGCTCGGCGGGGCATGGCCGCAGCCAGCGCTCGTAGCGGCACAACGCCGCAACAACGACGACGACGCTGTCAGACCGCTTGACGGCTCCCACTGCCGCTGCCCCCACTGCAGCCGCCTCGCGACGTCGCATTTACCCCAGACTCGGACAACATCCCCCTCTACAGCACACAGCGAAAATTATGTTTCTCTGAAGCCTACATTTATTGTATAAAATGAAAGATTACGCTAAAAAGGGCGTTGAAGAAATGCATAGGCTATTAGCGAATTTTTAGATTTTGTGAAATTTGAAAATTAAGGGGGTGAAAAGCCGTAAAATGTGTGTTTCATTAATCCGTGATTTCTCCTAAACCATTTCAGATAGAGAGATGATGTTTTCTTTAAAATGATGCTTAAGTAAATATCTAAAAAGCATTTTTAGGATTTTTCGAAATTCGTTCTAGAAAGCTCTTAAAAAAATAAAACGTGTTTTAAGTTAATCCCACTTATCTCGTGAACCAGTGGAAATATTGAAATGGTTTTTGCTTTAAAATAAATCTTACGTAAATATACAAAACATATAATTTCAGGGTTTTTCGAAATTCGTCCTTGAAATCTGTTAAAAAATATATAATGCTGTTAAAAAATATATAATGTGTTTTCGAATAATCATCTGTACCGCTTATACCTGTTGAGGATATCGAGATGATTTTTTGATAAGAATGAAGCTTATGTAAATATCTACAAATCAAATTCAGGATTTTTTGAAATTCGAAAATTAAGGATGTGAAAAGCAGTAAAATGTTACAGTCTCCCGAAAAAAGAGAATGATCAAGGATAACTAATTCAACAGTTATTTCTTTTTGCCAACCTACTCATAAATAAAACCTCTTTGGACTGTAGCCACTACATACGAAAGAATTATCACGGCCTGCCTTTAAGTATTCACTCAGGTAGTGTATAAAGTTTGTGGTGTGGGAGGGGTTGGGTTACAGGTTCGTATCCCGTGCCAGACTTTGCGATGGGAATTACTTTGACATCATACGAGCATATTGCGCGCGCTCTTTACACTGAGTTAAGACAATTTATAGTTTACTGTTATTGAGTACGCTAGCTGTTAAATGCTTTCATCACATTTTTTATCCAGAGTTACTGTTTACATTACATAATTTCACGCGGGCAAAGCCGCAGCCGGCCAGCTTGTTTAATATACACTGTAGTACACATGCTGTAGTCCTGAAAACGAATGAAATTCTAGCATTAGAAATGGCTAACAAAAAAATTACAAAATAATAAAAAAAAGACCATCTAGGATTGCTTATTTCAATAACTGCTCCTAAAAGCCTGTTGATTTCATATTACGGGAATTGTGTTATTTTATGTATTACGCGCTCTTACACGGTTTAAAGCCTGGTGGCATTCCACACCTTTCGTCACTGACAACTGACGTTTCCATCTGGTGACATGATGCAATTTACCTTAGCACACTGTTTCATAATCACAACGTAAGCTCTAGGTACAATTCGTAGGTATTAGATACTTACAGAAAATGTTCTGAGTTGTTTACTTAATGGGAAACATTATGGCTATTTACTTACAATTTGCAACAAACAGAGACAAAAATCGCACGAATCTTAACAAGGCAGCAACCTGAAGACATTACTGACTGGCTGTTAATGCCATTCACCAAAACATCTTATATTTCACCGTGCAGACGGACGTTGGTGGCGGAACAGGCAACGTTTATAACAAAGAACGACTGTCAACCGATTACTAAACGCCACAAAGCACCTAAATCATGCAGGAATTCGCTCGCAATGTAAACCAGTATTTGATCACATTACCTGATTCGGTGATACACAGTCAGTAGGTTTAGTTCACTGCTGGACAAGGACGCACAGTTATTATACGCCCGAGTTACAAATACCCAGATTGTCATACTTCTCATCCTAGAGAGGAGTTAATGATTAAGGACTGCTACAAACCAGTTTCCCCAAAAACAACAGGTTAATACAGCTGCACCCATAGTAACCTTTCTCGCAAGAGAACTGTCCAAATACGGCCTTCGTAAATGAGTAAGACTTCGTATGGTCCAGATGAAATACGACTTGAACAACGACAGTGTTTCGCGCCTGGAACACTGACAACCGTGTCAGCTACACGTGTTAAAAACGTGGCGTACCTGTCAGGCGCAACAAGCAAACCTCCGAACCGCCGCATGGTAATTTCTTGCAAATAAAATTTACAGCAACGTGGGACGATGGCGCAAACATTCAAACAATTTTCTTATGTTATATGGTGTACAGGAACATTGATAATCATTTTCACGAAATGGTTTCATGAAATTTATTCTTTGTTCACTCACTGCATTGTACGAAGCACTTCTAATATAAAAAGCAAAATAACAATCAAGTACAATTCAAGAAAATCTTGTATATACAAATATTTGTGTGTCTGTATGTTCGCTATGGGCTCCAAAACGGCTGGGGCGATTTTGATGAAATTTTCAGGCAATCTTCAGATTAGGCCAGCGGGTGATCCTGTGAAGATTGGTAGCCATCAGATCAACAGAAATTATTATTTGGTTTTTTGCCAATATCGTGTCACATTTTCCCTACAAAACAATAATTTTCTTAATAATATTAGGAATAATTGATAATAAATAAATTAATTTAGTAGGATCGAGACTTTGAAGTGCTTGGAGTCCTATCATAGACATTTGTATACGTAACCAATTGAAGTAAAAATCACGACGATAGTCAATTGTGTTTCAGTGATATAGACGATTCATAAAAAATACATTTTGCCCGTTTTTACTGCTTCGGGGTCAAATTTCAAAAAATCCTAAAACTACTTTTTGGGTATTTACGTAAGCAACATTTTGAAGTGAATACCAACTCTCTATCCCGAAGGGTTCGCTAGATATCGATAGTTAATCGTAAAAACATTTATGGTCTTTTCACCCCCTTAAATGTTGAATTTCGAAAAATCCTTAACTTGGCTAATATACATTTTTATGAGTGTCTCATTAAAGTAAAAATCACAATGATAGGCCGTCGGGTTCGAGCTCTATCGACGTTTCTGCGGAAACACATTTCACCTCTTTTTCACCCCCTTAGAGGTCGAATTTCGAAAAATCCCTTCTTAGTGCTCGCCTACGTCCTGAGGGGAACTCCCACAAAAAATCCACGATTCTAGGTCCAGTGGTATGGGCTGCAGTCTGATATGTCAGTCAGTCAGCGTTTATATATATATATATATATATATATATATATATATATATATATATATACTAGCAGTCCCCCGCGGCTTTGCTCGCGAGTATTATTCGTAACTGATAATATTCACTTTAATTTAAAAACCTCTTTGCACACCAGATTGGTACTTCAGTCATCAAGTGTTAGAATGTCCAAGCGGCTAGTTGAACTAATTCTGCAGCAGGATAAGTAGCTATAGCTGTCCACGCGAAAAGCAGTCTTAAGTTTGTCCCTGCCACCAACAGCGACTTCGCCTGGGCCTTATTTATAGCCCTGCCTATTTGACGTTGTGGGGTAGTTACAGACACCTAAGGTAAGAGGTTAATCGAATGAAAAACATATGTTTACCCTGTGCGCAACCATTCGTGACGGTGCCCTCAATTATATATTTTCAAAATATTTACTTTAACTTTATTGCCATTACAAAGTTTCAGTGGGTAAAGGTTTCGCGGAAACGTATTTGGTGACCCAAACCTGAGATTAGTGAGATGACATATCGTCGGTTTACTGCCAAAAAAAAAAAAAAAAAAAAAAAAAAAAAAAAAAACAAAGTCAAAATGAGATAAAATTATAAAAATGCTAGGAATATGTATATGTTGTTCACGAACAATTGCCCAAATTTAAAGTCTATTCGTCGTTTCGTACTGTTGTGTCACAGTATAATAACATACCACATTTTTGTTAATATCTACAATTTAATACTGTTTTTAAACGAAATAACATTTATGACTTTATCACTTTTGGGAGTATACCGACGACCGACGATATGTCAGCTGATATTGTAGAGGAACCTAAGTGGAAAGCGAACTGCAATTTTACCCCATTTAAAGACTGCATGTAAATTGCACTAATTCGATCTGCCTTGTAGTTTTTGTGTGTCAGAATTGAACGTTTGCACGCAGCTTTTAACGGAATTCGAGCCCAGAACCTCCCGGAATTTAGACCTGAGTGACAAACAACTGCGTCACGTAACGTCGAAATAATTCATGAAAATAAAATTTATTGAAAAAATAAATATATATCTGTGTCCTGG
>PNEQ01011061.1:0-20614 GCA_003012365.1 Medauroidea extradentata | reverse complement strand
AAGCCCAGGTGGTTGCCTTATACATGCTCAGTGAGTGTGTCGCGAAATGAGACACTTGGTGCAAGAAGCACAGGTGGTTGCCTTATACATACTCAGTGAGTGTGTCGGGAAATAAGACACTTGGTGCTAGAAGCCCAGGTGGTTGCCTTATTCATGCTCAGTGATTGTGTCGCGAAATGAGACACTTGGTGCAAGAAGCCCAGGTGGTTGCCTTATACATGCTCAGTGAGTGTGTCGCGAAATGAGACACTTGGTGCAAGAAGCCCAGGTGGTAGCCTTATACATACTCAGTGAGTGTGTCGGGAAATAAGACACTTGGTGCAAGAAGCCCAGGTGGTAGCCTTATACATGCTCAGTGAGTGTTTCGCGAAATGAGACACTTGGTGCAATAAGCCCAGGTGGTTGCCTTATACATGCTCAGTGAGTGTGTCGGGAAATGAGACACTTGGTGCTAGAAGCCCAGGTGGTTGCGTAGTACATGCTCAGTGAGGGTGTCGCGAAATAAGTTACTCTGTGCTATAAGCCCAAGTGGTTGCATGGCGCATGCTCAGTGAGTGTGTTGGGTAATATTATACTGTTTGGTATTAAACCAGGTGGTTGCATTGTACTTGCTCAGTGTGTGTGTTTTGTGATAAGGTTCTGTGTGCTAGGAGACCTAGTGGTTGACTAGTGCATGCTCAGTGAGTGTTTGGGGTTATTAAGTACTGTGTGCTACGACCCCAAGTAGTTGCCTGGTCATGCTCAGTGAGTGTTTTGGTGATAATACTGTATGCTAGGAAACCTGATGGTTGACTAGTGCATACTTAGTGAGTGTTTGTAGTGTTAAGATACTGTGTGCTATGAACCCATGTTGTTGCTTAGTGCATGCTCAGTGAAAGTATGGGGTGATATGACTTTGTGTGTTATGAAACCAGGTGGTTGCATGGTGCATGCTCATTGAGTATGCGTGGTGATAAGGTTCTGTGTGCTAAAAGACCATGTGGTTGCCTGGTGCATGCTCATTGAGTGTATTGGGTGATAAGATACTGTATGCTACGAGCCCAGGTGGTTGTGTGGTGCATACTCAGTGAGTGTGTGGGTTGATAAAGTTCTGTGTGCTAGGAGACCAGGTGGTTGCCTAGTTAGTCCTCAGTGAGTGTATTTGTTGATTAGATACAGTAGAGTTCCGACAACTCGGCTTAATGTGGACCGAAGTCTGGCCGAGTTTGTGAATACGCCGAGTTATCGGGAATAAAATAAGATTGTGCTGACGATATAAAATTATGTACTTTATGAAGGCATAGTCACTTTGCTACATGAAAATGAACGTTAATGAATACACAGTGAACAATAATTTACATAATAAGACAGAAGTCAGAGAAATACTTAATGAAAGCCTGAATCAGTCTAGTATAATAAAAATTAACTCGGCGACTTTGCATCACTGCCTAGTTTGTTTTAAAGAAATGTTTTATGTCTTATTGTTTTTCACACTTGCGCTCTGCAATTTGCTGCTTCATCACGAAGACGACGAAGGAACAGTAAGTCCATTACCGACGCACCTTGTTGTTCAAAATACTGAAGGGCGGTTTCGACAGCCTGTAGTCCCTCACTGCGTGATATTTTAGGAGTTCGTACGGTGATGTCCTCATCGTCAATGTCTTCATCATTTTCCAACATTTGTTCACTAACTATGACAGCCGCAATTACTTCTGCATCGTTCATAATGGCTTCCTCTGTATCATATTGGAACCATTGTTCGACGTCATTTTCATTGGCTTCTGTACATCCAGGAACTCTTTTCAGGAGGTCGAGTAAGTTTTTATTTTCTACATCTTATTCAACAAACTTATTTCCCTCATGATCAAGGAGTTTACTTCAGGAACGAACTAGTGTTAATGAATCTAACTCGTTCCAGCTATCTGCCACCTATCCAACTACATCCAATAGATTAATTATCTTCAATTTTTGGATTAGACCTTGGCCATCATCGTTTGCAGAAAGAAGGGATAGTAACAGCTTGCGTCTATATCTTCTCTTGAGACTAACCAAAACTCCTTGTCCATTGGCTGGCATAACATTGTGACATTGGGTGGTAAAAACATTGCTCGTATGTCCCCATTACCTCTTCAATGTCTGGGTGCGAAGATGCGTTGTCCAAAATCAGAATAGCCTTCCTTGGCAGGTTCTTAGATTTTAAAAACCGCTCAACAGAGGGAACAATTTCTTCATGGAACCATTCTTTGACAATTACACAGCTCATCCAGGCATGTGACGGGTTTCTGTACCAAACTGGAAGTTTACCCATCTCAATGTGCTTAAATGCACGTAGTTTCTTTGATTTTCCTATGAGACCAAGTTTTAATTTTTGCTCACCTGTTGCATTACTGCATGCTAGGATTGTTACCCTCTCCTTGCTCTTTCTAAAACCTGCGGCTAACTGTTCATCCTCGAAAGCAAGACTGTGCACTGGCAACAGTTTAAAATTTAACCCTGTTTCATCACAATTGTACAATTTCTCCCCGGGTCGAACCTTCAACTTCTATAAATTTCTGCATGTTTTCGTTAAACTGAAACATACCCTCCGTGTCCCCAGATAGTTTTTCCCCACAAATACTAAGCTGATGGACTCCGTAGCGTTTCTTCCAGCGATCAAGCCAGCCAGTGATTGCGACAAATTTAGGACCGTTGTCTTTTTTTAATTTCTTCATAAAATTTCAAGGCCTTCTCTTGCAAGATTGGCCCACTAATTGGCGTGCCCTTCTCTCTTGTTTGGCGAAACCAAATGTACAGTGCATCATTTACCTCATTAAAGTCACTTTCTTTCATACTTTTCCTTTCTTTCAATGATTCTGTACACATTCTCTTAACACACCACGACTCGATTTATGTCCGCTTCTTCTTCCAGTCTCCAATCGTACTTTTGCCGACTCCCAAGTCATTAGCTACAGCACTGACACTTTCTCCCATATCAAATCTCTTTATTGCCGCCAACTTTTGCTCCATAGACACGTTCACTTGTTTTCTTTTAAAAGAAGATGCCATCGCAGAGTACCGTCCAGCACCCTAAACTCAGTCACTCACACCGAGATGCGCAACGCACTTACGAAATTTACTAACACTGGCAAGGGCTACAGGTAGACTGAACACTGAATAGTTGAGCGCGCGCCGGCGCCAGACATGTGGGGAGGAGTGAGGATGTATCACGAGACAAAGGAATGCGGGACCTTGAACGATTCTGCGCGCTGGGATTTTCCCCTTGTCAGGGTGTGGCCGAGTTATCCGGACTGCCGAGTTATCGAGTGCCGAGTTTGCGGGACTCTACTGTACTGTATGCTAGGAGACCTGGTGGTTGACTAGTGCATGCTCAGCGAGTGTGTTGGGTGATAAGATACTGTGTGCTATGAGCCCAGGTGGTTGCGTGGTGCATGTCCAGTAAGTGTGTAGGTTGATAAGGTTCTGTGTGCTATGAGACCAGGTGGTTGCCTGGTGCATTCTCAGTGAGTTTGTAGAGTGATAAGTTACTGTGTGCTTTGAGCACAGATTATAGCCTAGTACATACTTAGTGAGTGACAGGAAATATGATAATGTGTGCTATGAGGCCAGGTGGTTCCTAGTTAATTCTCAGTGTGTTTGTCGGGAAATAAGACACTTGTTGCTATGGACCCAGATGTTAGCCTAGTACATGCTCAGATAATGTGTTGGAAAATATGACACTCTAAGCTCGGAGCTTAGGTGGTTGCCAAGTACAGTCTTATTGAGAGTGTGTGTAAATAAGAAGTTTTGTGCTATGAGCCCAGATTTTTGCCTAGTATATGCTCAGTGAGTGACTGGAAATATGATACTGTGTGATATGAGCCCAGATTGTTGCCTAGTATATGCTTAGTGAGTGATGGAAAATTTGATTCTGTGTGCTGGAAGCACATATTTTTCCTAGTACATGCAGAATGTATGCGTGTGTAAATAATACACCATTTGCTGGGAGCCAAGGTTCTCCCCATGCTCAGTGAGTGTGTCAAGAAAAAGACACTGTGTTCTAGGATTCTATGTAATGTATTTGTAAATTCTTAGTATTACTAGTACATAATTAGGGAGCGTGTTTTGAGAAAAGTCAATGTGCTCTAGGAACCCAGGTGATTGCCTAGTACATTGTGAGTGTGTAGAGTGAAAAGATATTGTGTGCTAGGAGGGTAGGTTCATGGTTAATGAATTTGTGGGTGAGAAGAGACTTATTTGGTCAGTTGTGGAAGATCATCGGAACTGAGTGTACTAATCACTTGTCCAGGCTAGAACACCACGGATGTGTAGAGGAGCTAGCAGCGAGAGTGCCGAAACAGCATGTGTTGTATGCCAGGCGTATGGGCGGAGCGGTGTTCACGAGCAGCAGATATCTTGAGTTACGTTCAGGCATTCGAAGCATGGGGCTATCAGCCTTATTGTAGACCAGGTTCTTGTAGTAATATTTAGAGAAATGTTTTAAGTTGCCTTAAAAGATTGTGATTGGTCCTTTCACAAAGTGTTCGTTAGGTTTGTAACAAGTGACTAGAGTGTAGGGGCTGATATCCAAGCGTTACCATTGTGTAACTTTAAGGAATGTAAGGTACTTATGAATACTAGTTTGGGTTTACTCTTTGTCATAGATATTATTCTTAAACTGGTTAAGAACATTGTGCCATAAATATCTACCAGACCGCAAAGATCTCTAATTATTCAACTCGATTTACTCGTTGAATCCTTTCATATCTACCCTGCTCTTGACTGGGTAGATAAGAGCCAGTAGATAATATACAAGATAGCGCACGTATAACATATACAAACACATCAAAGGCTGTCTGAGTGCATTTTCATGTAAAATAGAGGTCGGATCGTAGTATTTTTGCTGAACGAAAAGTCTGGAGCAGTTTATATAATAAAAATATCCTTTGAGAATTTAATTCTGGTGTGTACTAAGTTATATAATTAGTAATAATGTGTTCTATGCATACATATTTTTTAGCATTTTAGTTGTTTAACTGTATGTTATACTAGCATAAAAGGACATTTTTCACTGTTCTAACCTTGTCTAATAACACAGATTTGCCAGAACAGCGACTGAAATTACCACTTCTGCAGATTTTGCAATATTTTGTAAAAATGCCACCAATATACAACTCTTCGGATTTATCATTAGTGCTAGGACATCAGTTACAATAAACTCTTGTATATGTTTTTGTTTGTCTTTGTTTGTGTACATAGTTGCGAATATGAATCTGTACATAAATATGTATTCTTAGAATGTATTTGGTAGCTCATGGAATTGCTCATTGTTTATGTTAATGTTGGTTAATGTAAACTGCACTTAGACAAAACATACGAATGCACGTATATAAGGTGCCGGAATATTTCTGTAATCAGTTCTTCCTGCCCCCCTTCTGACATAACCAGTCAGGAAATAAACTACAGAAAGGTGTTCTGTGAGTTTCATTGGGTTTACCTACTTCCCCGAGGTGCTCACTCCCTATCGTGTAGCGGTCCTTTTACTCTATTCCCTCTGATGCTCGCTCCTTTACTGGAGGCAGCGGCTCACTCTTCCATACTGGTGCTTATTCAATCTCAGAGGTATAGGGCCACTCTTCCCTCCTGGTGCTCGCTCCTTCTCGGAGGTAGTGGCCCATTCTTCCCCCATGGTGCTCGCTCCTTTTGGGAGGTAGCTGCCAACTCACACTCCGCACCCTTACCCTCTGTGATACTGAAGCTGCATATGGTGTACGGGGTGACAGACAGCCCAGTTTCTGACTTAATGGATGTTGTGTCGTGAACCAGACCATAAAAGGTTCCAATAACTAATCTCGGCTGAATACAGCATAGACAATCCCTGTGCTGAAGCTGGGACACGTCAAGTGGCGCCTAATATGGGGCCTGAAGATGTGTCAGGAGAGACCACTGGACATTCCCAAACCCAAGTAGCCGGAGCAGGTCCCCATCAATTCCAGGAGTGAGGAAACACCTGTTAGCGCTCTACCCCATCATGCAGTGTTCTGCCCCCAACTCCCCTAAGGAGAGGAATCAGACAGCCACTTGTTGGTTTTGCCAAGCTACTTTCCACAATCTCTGCTTGGGCAGGCAAGACTTCGCACAGGACAGCCAGGGCTGGTGCTTCTTATACTAAGCATGCAAGAGGAACTGCCCATCCTACGGCACTGGTTTGCACCCAACTGCCCGTGGACAGATGTAGTGATGACCACATTTGTGAACTGCCATCGAGATTATCATCTTACCTGCCTTGGCTGGAGAGGTCCCAACTAAACTTTGCTGAATTGTCATTTGTTTTCCACAGACTGTTGGGTGTCCGCACCATCCAAATTACAGCATAGTACCCAAATAGTGCCACTGTGTTTCAGAGGACAGAATCATGAAAACACGCAGCTCCATATCACCCAGTGGCGTGCCGCATTATATACATTACAACTTATATAAATTAAATATTAAAATGTTTTGTCTATATTTTCATAAATTTAAATTCATTTACTTAATTTATTTTATTGGCATTAACTTGTTTACATTATACTAACAGTAATTTGGTGTAATTCAGAAATTTTATTTTATTGTGGATGTTTCAGTACTTTTTATCATTCCTTCGCATGTTAGTTATGAGTAGAGCCGATTCGGGCTGCAGTAACTTGTTCCTTATTAGCTGGACGTACTCGGCTACGTTTTGCATTCCTTAGCCGATGCTTTTGTTTCTTCTTTTCTTCACTGTTCCATGCTGCAATACGGGCATCTGCTGTATCAGGGAGCGTGATTTCGTCCTTGTTGTGCAGTTCTGTCCGCGTGTATCTCCCGTGTCATCCTTATTCTGACTGCCTCTGCCATCTAGTGGCGATCTTCCAATTTGTCTTCTGCAGCATTACTCCCCCCCCCTCTTAATCTCTTCGCTAACTTCCTTGCTGTGTCCAAGCACTCTTTGTACGACGATGTCATGATGTGTCACTGTGGTGCGTGCTTGTTGGTGATGTTCTTCGGAACGTAGACAGCGATTATGGCGTTATTATTCTTTAAATAACCCACGTAGTATGTTAGTCACAGAACTGTGTTTTGTTTTTTTCTATTTTGTGATGTGACATCTTCTTCAATCTCTCAAGGTTAGTACTCGTCTGTTTATTTCCTTTAGTCCGCGACTGTTTTGCCTTTTTAATGTCTATTTATTCTATGTGCTCACTGTGTTACAGTGAGGGTCCACGTCACGGGCACTAAGTTGGTCCACATCATGGACGCTACGATTTTCAACTTTTCACATTGCCGATGAGGCCGTTGTAGTTTCAACTTCTCTGTGTTGTGCACCATGGACATTTCAGCTTCCACAAGTTTTCGCTCTGTTCTACATCTCCCTGCCTTTGGTTGGAATGCTGGCATTCTGTTGCCTTTGCCATTGGCATGTAGCTATCTCCCGATGACATTATTTTCACTTCAGGATTGACACGGCCTTCGTCGATCGTCAGCTAAGTCTGTTATTTGTTTATTTTTGCGTAACTAAATTTTATGGGCATTAAAAGATTGATGTCATGATCCTGATAGGCTATATAATTTTGTTTTTATAATAAATACAGCATTTGCTTCTCATGAGGAATTTAATTTTAGAGTTATATAATTTTTTGTATTAATGGTTTTAAGTTTTTTATGTTTAAACTAACATAGTAAATAACGCGCAGGGTACCCCTTTTAATTAATCTAATCATTTGCACTTAATTTTAATAAATACTTTCATATATTCGTATAGGCTTACATGCCTAACTGATGTTACATCTTGTTTGTTTATTTGTAATAATCTTTAAATAATAAATATAAAAATAATAATAATTACGTAACAAAACATAAATCAACGTCTTATTATTTGTAATTGTTGCTCTGGGCATTTTAACGATTTTTCTAGAATCTAGTAAGATTAAGTTATACTTTCTTAACAGCTTACATTTTCTTTTATTCAATTCTTTTGTGCGGTGTGCTTGTGGCCTAGTCTCCCTCAAGTGTTTATTTGTTTTATTGCTTTTATTTGTATGTTTGTTTGTCCTGTTCCAATCATTTGTTTTTTCTTTGGCCATTGTGTTATTGTTTTACATGGCTGTTTTGAACAGGAATTTTGTTTAGCGATTATAAACACTTGAGTGTAATGCTACCAATTCATTAATTAATTTTCTCACCGAAGCACACCGGCACAGTGGGAACAGGCATTCGAGGCTCAATATGCTGTCCGTTCAGGATAGGTGGACCTGGTGGCACCACTCCTGCATGAAGAAGCAACAGTATGATGGATTACCTACAGAAAATTGTGACACTGCTGGGGGGAGTATTCTCACTTTCTACTCGCTCTTTTTGGCAGCCCCTCACTAATCACAAAACTGACTTTTTAACTGTATAGCTGGATCCAAGAAGTGGGAGAAGACATAGAAATATTCCTAATACCTGAAAGGATTTTATTCCAACGACTATATCCATCTCAGGAAAAAATGGATTTCTACCCACTCTAATAGAGTCAACACTCCCAAGTGTATGACCCTTCTTAAGAATTCCGAAACCAGATACCATCGAAGACCTTTCAACCCATGCCATCTTGGTACAGCAGGACTTCCAGGAAATGAAAACTCGTGGCACAGGGATCACAAGGTCCCGAGAGCACGACCTAACCACAACAAGGAAGGCCATCCCTAAATTCTGGCACTGCCCTGAGTATAATCTGCACAATGATTGCGCAGTGGCACAGCCGCTGACATTAACCAGAAGACCCGAAACTGGGAAATGCCTAAGGGAATGGGGACCACTCTTCTCTATCTTTCCCAAAGGAGTGAAGGATCACCAACCAGCATCCAGAAAATATCCCTCTCAAAGGCAGATTAACCTAGCAGGGATAAAACACAGCTGTTCAAGCATATTGCCCAGGATACCAATCCAGATCACGTCGGACCAGCTACTACCATTGCTAGATTCTGATGCACCCATAAGCTTTGTTAAGTACTGTTGGGCGACTACTTTGGGAGCCACTCTGAGGCCGACCCAGTAGATCGCACTGCTGGCACAAGACGGGGTCGCAATGACACTACGAATACAAACGACACTGAAATGCCTCATCTGGGAGAAACACGTGAAAACTAATTGACTTGTGGCAGAGGGGCTCAGGGAAAACCTCCTCGACTGGCACGCCCAACAGCAAGCTGTAGTGGATATCGAGACAGAAATGGTTTGATTCAGCAATGAGCCCTGTCAGTTCCGATACTGTGTACAGACGGACCACCCAGTCAAAGTCCTACTGAGGGTACTGCTGGAAGAACTACAACATGGCTTCCCTCAAGGAACAGGAATGTCAGCTGGTTACAGTGCTCCAGACCAACCCTGATGTGTTTGGGCCGACAAGGCATCTATCCTAAACCACAAGTGCCTGCCATAAAATACAATTTGAAGACTCATGACCTATCTTCATCACGCCGAAGGCCCTGTCACCCGAAAAACAAAAAAAATCATAGAAGGGAATATCGAGTATGTGGAAAGCAGACATTATCTTACCCTACAGATCTTTATATATTGTCAAAGTTGTCATTGTAAAAAATTAGCAATACATCTTGCTGATGTATGAATTATCAAACCCTTAATTGGAAGACTGTCATTGCAGATCCGCCAGCCGTAAACATTCATTTGACTTTAAAAGACATTGGATTAGCCAGCATTTTCTCTACCATTGATTGAAATCTGGATACTGGTGGATCCCCCATGCACATTGATTCCAAACCACTGACTGCTTTTACCACACCCATGGGGGAGTGCTATTAATTAAAGGTCATACCATTTGGTTTGGAAAAATGCACCGAGCACCTTCCAACAAATGATGACTCAGAAGGTGCTACCAGGCCTATTAGAGAAATGCTATCATGCCTACATGAATGATATATTTTCTACCTCCTGGGAAGAGCATTTGAAACACCTAGCTCAGGTCTTGAACACATCAGGCCGCACAAGCTCACTGCCAACTTGTCCAAATGTGAGTTCAGCAAAATGCAGATGCAGTTAGTAGTGCCTCAGTCACACGGTGTGAGCCGAAGGAAACAAAGCACACCCAGAACATGTCGAGGCAATTGTTCAAGCAGCAACCATAAGGGTGCAGAAGCAGCTCCGGAAGTTCATTGGCCAATATGACTCGGTGAGAGACATCATCCACTCTTATCCACACTAAGCAAGCCCCTGACATATATGCTGAGCCTAATAATACGATTCTGGTTTGGACCAGACCAAGAACAACCATTGAAAGTGATACAGAAGTTTGCAAAAAATACAGCAGCTCTAAAGATCAGAACCTTAACTTTCATTTATTTTGCAAACAGATGCCAGCAGTTTAGGTCTTGGAGCAGTACTATACCAAGAGCCGACCCCTGGAATCAGGAGGGTAATCATGTATATGAGTGCTAAACTATCCCCAACCGAACATAGGTATCACAGCTATGAACAGGAATTTCTAGCAATGGTATGGGCAATCAAGCAATTCCGACTGTACCTTGCAGACCATACATTTATCTTCGCCCAGACCATCGGGCTGTACAATGGCTAGCACTGGTTAAGGAAGACAGGACAAAATTTGCTTGCTGGGCTTTTTTTCTGCAAGAGTTTAACTTTATATTTGAACACTGCCCTGGTAAAGAGAACGAGTTTGCAGATGCCCTTTGGTGAGTTTCGAATGGCGAAATGCTAAAAGATAATTACCTAAACCCTGAAAGGATGCTGGCCGATGAACCTGTACCCTCACCATAGGAACCCAAAACAATAACCTTACAAGTTGAAGACACTCTGAATGTATGCCAAGCCATTCAGGAAGGGCAAAGGACCTCCCTAGCTATACAAGACATCGTACAATGGCTACAGGAACTGCACAGAGTACCACCTGAAGAACGATCAAAACAGGACACCCATTTTGCAAATACCCACAGATTACACCCAAGTAGACTAGTAAGATGGCCAGAAGGTGGAGAGGACCCACAGTTATTGGTTCCCACAGGCCTATAACAAAAGTCTTTGTATGAACACCATGATATTGAGTTAGCAGGCTACCCAGGCATGGCAGAAACTCTTCGAGGGATCCAAAGATGTTACACCTGGAAAGATATGTTGGGGCATGCCACCTGTGTAACACTGCTAAGACCCACCAACCAGACAGCCCTACAATAATACCACCACCACGACCCAAGCACCCCTGGAAAACAGTGGCCGTGGACCTAATGGGGCCCTACCCAAGGAGCCTAAATAGAAACCATTACCTGCTAGTAGTAACTGACATATTCTCCAGATGGACAGAAGCATACCTGCTGCGGACCTCCAAATCACCACTAGTAATCAGAGTCCACAAATGTGAAATAATTCCCTGTTATGGATACCCCAATCAGATCTTCACCGATAATGGGACACAATTTACTGGGACCCAATGTACAGTTACCTGCCAGAAGTGGCAAACAAAGGCATGAACCACTGTCATTCACAAGGAGTCCCAACTGAAACAAGCAGCCAAAATATCAAGAAAGGACTATACCTCCTGGTTAAGAATGAACATTGTAAATGTGATGAGTACCTACCATCAATCCTGTTCAACCTAAGATACAGTTATAATCAAGCCATTGGATGTAGCCCCAGCAAACCTCTCCTGGAGAGCGATCTGCGCTAGCCTGGGGATTGGGAGACACCAGCAGTCCACCAATCGAGCACCCCCTCAGAGGCACAGGAGAGACACCAGAAAGCAGAGATCATCAGGAATGCTACATAAAAAGTGGTTCAGAGACCTCAAGAGAGACCACTCCTTGCACCTACCTACAAGTGGGAGATAAAGCCTATTGGTGCACTCGCCTATTATCCTGACAAGAAACTCAATTCTGCACAGGGTTTCACACCAGATGGCAAGAACCATATCCAATAACACAACAACATGAGCAAGTTTACTACCTCCTCACTGACAAGGGTAAAAATCTAAAGGTTCACAAGTCCCAGTTACATAAACATCCCCAACCAAAGGACCACCCAACAACCCAAGGAGGCTATCATCATACATACACCAACAGCAGTAGCGAGACCCTCGCCCAAATCGAAGAAAACCTGATCCCCGCTGATACCTGAGAAGAAGTCAATGTGGGCCACCAACCCATACATCTAGGAAGTCGGCAGAAAATCCGGGAACCTACACAATACCGATCTTCACCTTAACTAGTGACAGTGCAGTGGCCAAGAAGTGAGGAAGTGAAATCAGCTCAGGGACTGAAGCCCTGCGAGCTAACTCCAGGTGAAACAGTATTCGTTGCAACATAGGGGTGGGGGAATCGTCGTGCATCACATTGGCCTCTACTACACTGGTGTATGACTAGTGCAACAGACCATGTGTGTGTATTTATCTTTGATGCCAGAACATCGGAGTAGCAAAATCAGCAAGATTACAAGTAAATGGCAGAGTACATCTATTACAATAAACTCTTGTATATATTTTTGTCTGTGTTTGTGTACATAGTTTCGAATGTGAATCTGTACATACATATGTACTCTTAGATTGTATTTGGTAGCTCATGGAAGTACTAATTGTTTATGTTTATATTGGTTAAAATATTTTGCACCTAGTCAAAACATATGAATACACATATATAAGTGCTTGAATATTTATGTAGTCAGTTCTTCTCCCCTTGATGTAATCAGTCAGGGAATAAACTACAGAAAGGTGTTCTGTGAGTTTCATTGGGTCTACCAATTCCCTGAGGAGCTCACTCCCAGTTTGGTAGCAGCCCATTTCCTATCTTCCTCCCTAATTCTCGCTCCTTTACTGGATGCAACAGCTCAATCTTCCCTCCTAGTGCTCGTTCCTTCTTGGAGGTAGCGGCCCACTATTTCCTCCTGGTGCTCGCTCCTTTTCGGAGGAAGTGGCCCACTCTTCCCTCCTGGTTTTCGCTCCTTTTCGGAGGTAGTGGCCTACTCTTCTCACCTGGTGTTTGCTCCTTTTCGGAGGTAGTGGCGTACTCTTGCCTCCTGGCACTTGCTCCTTTTCGGAGGTAGTGGCCCACTTTTCCCTCTTGGTGATTATTCCTTCTTGGAGGTAGTGGCGTACTCTTGCCTCCTGGCGCTTGCTCCTTCTCGGAGGTAGTGGCCCATTCTTCCCTCTTGGTGATTATTCCTTCTTGGAGGTATTGGCCCATTCTTCCCTCCTGGCGCTTGCTCCTTCTTGGAGGTAGTGGCCCACTCTTCCCTCCTGGTTTTCGCTCCTTTTCGGAGGTAGTGGACTACTCTTCTCACCTGGTGTTTGCTCCTTTTCGGAGGTAGTGGCGTACTCTTGCCTCCTGGCACTTGCTCCTTTTCGGAGTTAATGGCCTACTCTTCCCTCTTGGTGATTATTCCTTCTTGGAGGTATTGGCCCATTTTTCCCCCCTGGCGCTTGCTCCTTCTCGGAGGTAGTGGCCCATTCTTCCCTCCTGGTGCTCACTTCTTTTCGGAGGTAGTGGCCAACTCCATGCTCACCACCTGTGTCATCCACGATACCGAAGCTACATATGGTGTACTGGGTGACCAACAGCCCAGTTTCTAACTACTACCAACAGGTGATGTGGCATGGACCAGCCCAAATAGGTTTCTTAAACTAATCTCGGCTGAATTCCGCATAGACAAACCCTGGACCGAAGTTGGGACTTCTCGCAGTCGATGTTTATATGCCAGTTTTGTGCAAATAATGTGTTATTGTAGCCCAGCACAAACAACTCTCAGAAGGCATTTGCGAAAATGTAGTCAGTTTAGTTTGCTTGTTAGTATTGGTAACATTGTTGGATCTATCCTGTCAGATGTTTATAATGTTTTTTTACCACACATAAATTTGAGTACTAATATGTGCTGCAAAATTGTCGCAGAAAGACTGGTATTGTAAGACAAGTTTAGAACAGTGCAGAATATTCTTCTATAGTAGTACTATATATATATATATATATATATATACAACATTATAATTGCATACTAGAATTATCTACTCAAACAAGTAGATCGAGTAATGTTTTTCGTAAGCACCTGTTGAATAGTTTGAATGAAAACGGTTACGTGTATTATGTTCGTTATGTTCGGATGTAACGATAGATACAGTAAAGGAGGCTGGGAACAGATATTTTCAGCACCCATTGGTTTGAGGGCAACCCCGGCACCAAACAATTTGAATATTTGCGCTGTCGTACAAAGTGGCTGACGTCTGGTGGCGTGTTTATGAACTGGTAAAGACGACATCAATAAATGTTTTGCAGTTTACTGCAATGTGAATGTACATATGTATTTTATAGTTTTATTGCATAGAAAACAAGTAACTTGAAATACTCTTAATTTGCAGATATTTAAAATAGTCTAAACTTTCTTTTTTGCCATTTTAGTTTACGATAGAAAATTTTCCAAGCATTATTTTCCAGGTACGATCACAATTTTGTTGTGCTGTGTAGCTTCAACTTGAAAGATTGATGTATATTTTTGAAATAGGATAAAACATGAAAATTAAAACTGATTTTACTCACGTAAATTAAAACCAAATAATATACACAGCATGTCCCGAAAATACCTTCCGATATTTACACAGGTTCTAGTTCGCAACAAAAGAAGACAAAATGATGTAGTGCACTGTTCACCTAAACTCAATATTAAGTTCGTTATGACCACTTAAAGATAAATGTTCAAAACTGTATTTTCTCCAAATATTGGAATCTATGCCACATACAAAAACAATATTGTCAGCATTGATTATTGCTATTGGGATTGTCAAACCCGCAGCATATGGTGCTTGATACCTTCCACCGTTAGGAAAATAGCAGGGGTGGCTACCCCCTAATTGCATATAACATTTTTACCATCAGGTTTTCCATACATTTGAAGGTGGTTTGTTGAGTAATGTTAACTGTGTAACAAAAACTGTGCTCTTGTTGCAACTGTCTAGGAACCATCGTTTTCATTCAAATTACAAACGAAGTTGCAGCAGTAGTCCCAGAAACACATATTAAAAGTGTAATGTCGATGTTCGACACTATAGTGCACACATCTAATTTCACGTGCACAAAGTATTTACTATGATCATAGGCAATTAACCACCATGAATCTGAAATACTCTTCACAACATGTGCCCCGATGTGACACCCATCCATAGCAATGCAGCCCTCTTCCCTATGCAGCATTGTCTCGCATTCGTTGGAACACTCCTGGTTGTTGCCGGATTGCTTCGCAGGCAAGGAACATGCATCCCTTTAGTGTATCCACATCGTGTGTGGGGACTGCATATGGCATGGTCTTTACATGTCCCCACAGCCAAAAGTCTAAAGGGTTAAGGTCAAAGTAACGGCCAGGCCAATGTATTGACCCTCCTTGACCTATCCATCGCTCATGAAAAGCCCATGTTAGCTGTCACCGTACTTTGAGCAGAAAATGGGCTGGTGCCCCGTCATGAATGAACCACGTGTGCAAGCGTACTTGTAGTGGGACATCCTCCAGCAACAAATGTAATAGGCTACGAAGAAATTTACGATACCTAGCACGATTCAATGTGTTTTGTAGAACGTATGGACCTACGAGTCTGTCTCCATAAATGCCTGCCAAAATGTTGATACTAAACCTGTCATGGTGTCTTATCTCGTCGTTTGCGTGCGGGTTTGCTTCGGCTCGTACGTGATAATTATGGATATTGACGAACCATCTCTCGTGAAACCTGCCTCATCTGTGAACAACACCATCGCAGTGAAATGCCGATCATGTGCACACATTGGGAGAAACATCTGAAAGAATTGCAGTCGGGCTGCCGATTGTATGGCAGCATAGCCTGGACATGGTTGGGATACGGTAACTGTTAATGGAGGACCTTTCATACTACGGATTTTGCAGCACCAGATATCCGTCAGACACGCATTCCGGGATTCGCCTCCGCATGATCTAATACCCGTTCTTCCATTTCCGGGTGCGAGTTGTTCGAGGTCTCTCATGGTCCCATGTTCGTGGTGCAAAAGGTCCCGTTTCGGATAGGCGCGGGAACGAGGGTAATAAACATCATTTCTGATGGTTTTACAGCATCCTGGATATTTGGCGGCATACACTGTATGTGCCCGTTGGTTGCTTCCATGTGCCTGTCCGTAGCAGTAGACCATGTCCGCCATCTCCTATTTCGAATAGTAGACCTCCATTATGTGCTGCAATCTGAAGACAAGTATACGAACACACATTACAGTACAGCAGTGTCACTACAGTGCATGCCCCATTTGAGCACTACATGGGTACACCACATCGAATGAACGTACCTGACTGATACATCAATGTACGTACTGTAGCAAGCTGTGATACTTGTAACGGCTTTTGTATTGCGTTCATGCTTCATACCCATGCAGACATGATGTGCTACATGGTCTCAAACATATAGTGTCTGCATCCGTTACGTGCCAAAGATCTCGGTTTGTAAGATATGCTCCTCGTACGAATGAACACCACATCTCAGGAGACATTACATTAATGATGAAATGCAATGCTTAATTATATTGGAATTTTTAAATCAACAGCAAATGCTGCTTGATACCTTCCACGCTTATGAAAATAGCATAGGTGGCTACCCTCTAATTGCATACATATTGCTTACCGGCAGAATTCCCGAGCATTTGATGATGGTTTATTGAATACAATTACCTATCCAACAAAATACGTGCTAATGTTGCATCTACCTGGAACCCTTTGTTTACATGCAAATCACCAATGAAGTATCAACAATAGTCCCATTAACAACACAGTCACACAGTATGTACACCTGTGTCCATAGCACGAACAAAAGCTGTAAAAAGACAATGTGTTGCAATACTCAAAACTTTCCGAACGTTTTCCCAACTCACAATATCTTTATTTACAGTTGCTTTTGGGACTACCACTGCACATTAATTTGTGATTTGAACGAAAACGATGCATCCTAGACAGTTGCAGCAGGAGCACATTTTTAGTTACACTGGTAACATTACTCAACAAACCACCTTCAAATGTATGGTTAACATGAAAGTTGTATGCAATTGGTGGGTATCCGCCCCTGCTGTTTTCCTAAGGGTGGAAGGTATCAAGCACCATATGCTGTTTGTTTGACGATCCCAATAGCGTTAATCAATGCTGGCAATATTGTTTTGGTATGAGGCATAGTTTCCCACGTTTTGGGAAAATCTACTTTTAAACATTCATCTTTATCTGGTCATAACACCCTTAGTATTGAGTTTAGGTGAACAGTGCACAACATGTTTTCGTCTTCTTTTGTTTCATACCAGAACCTGTGTAAATATCGGCAGTTATTTACAGGACACATTTTACATATTTTAAAATAGAATTATAGATCAGCAATAAAAAACATTCTGCTTTATTTTGAAGATAACATAACATTTATTCCTGCTCCAGCCAAATGGCTCTTTTGGCCCATCAGAAAAGGAAAATAAACACAGCAAATGAAAAATCGAAAACAGCTTAGGAAATTATAAGGGAAAAATAAGAAAAAACCCTATGTTCACCAGGAAGAAAAATAAACATAAATGCAAATCATGGATTACAGAATGTATTAGCTACGATCCATAGCAAAATATGAAATATACACACAATGATAGTGAAATGTATGAGAGAACAAAACAAAAAGTAAATACAGAATTACACTTCAATTGAGCCGAAATCTGTATACAAAGAGATATGACCCACATTTGTGACGCCAAAACATGTGAGAAGTGATGATTAAAGCCCACGATTTTTGGTGAAAATAATTCTGCAACAATTAGTTTCAGTACATTACGTGCACGCCTGCAGCTCTGCTTCGGGGTCAGTGATTAGTAGTTGGAAATGGCCGAAGTTGGAACAGAGGGTTGGTTCGGTCCGCCGCAATTTTGTTTTGCATGAGGCGGCCATTTTGTCATGTGAAATGTAACATGTGCCATATGTCTTGTTATGTCCATCTTGTTTGCAGCTGTCACTTGGTAGGGATTTTTTGCCCTCAGGAGGGAATTTTTCCCTCGAAATTTCCCTTAGACAATGTTATGTTTGAGGCTGCTAGGCGGTGCTAGTGTTGCCACGTTTCCAACCGTGGCTGCTAGGCAGCGCTAGTTTCGCCACGTTTCTATCGGCTGGTAGGTGGTTTTAGTGTCACTATGTTTCCATCGTTGGCAGCTAGGTAGCGCTTCAGCCAGCATCCATGCTTACATCGTCGTCTGCTAGAGTGCTCTAGTGTCGCTGTTAAAGGTGAAGCCTTGTGTGTTTTTGTGTGAGGGAATAAACCTTATGATTTTTTTTTTATCTGAGACTACATTAAAAAAATCAATTGCCGATGGTTGGATTCGAACTTGCAATCTTTGTGTCAACAGTTATACACTGTAGCCGACTGAGCTACGGATGCATAGACGATAGTCGTACTTTAAATGAGGTATACATAAAAATTACTTTTAATATGTTGATAGAAATTTATAAAACTTTATTTCTTATAGCATAGATTTTGTAACACAATTTAATTTAAAAAAAATTTTTCTTAAAAATATATTTTTAAAGCATAGTTCTTTTTTAATTTTGTATAATTTAGTTCTTACTGCATAGCTTTCTTGATATAATTTTGTATAATATAATTTTTCTTAGTTAAGTAACTATTCCTTATAGCATAAATACATCTAAATACACTTTTTATAAATTAATTTCTTGAAAAAAATTGTTACATCTTAATACTATTTAATGTAAAATATTTCTTAATGCATAGCTTCCTACATATATTTTTATGTACAAAATATTTATTCCTTATAGCATAGTTACTTCGAAATACTATTTTTTTAAATTCAATTCCCATAGTTACTTCTCAATAGGATTGTTATATGAATTTGCTCTTACAGCATAGTCGTGTCTTATAGCATAGTTATTTAACTAAGCATAATAAGTTACATATTTTTCTTGAAAGTTTCTTGTGTGCAAGCACATAAGCATGCACGCACATAAGCATGCACGCAAATAAGTATGCATGCACATAAGCATGCACACACATAAGTATGCCGATTATTTCCAAACTGTAGTATATGTCAATGAAATTTTAAATGGAAACACGTATTTAAACTCTTATTTAAGTGGTACGACTAGATATGTGCCATATAAAATTTTGTTCCTGATAAATGTTAACATTTAATTTACTTTCTTTTAAATTTTAATCATACATTTGTCTTATTGATTTTATATATTCTAAATATTAAATAGTATTAACTATTTCTGTCCTACGAATCCTCAAAGCGGGCAATTGAATCATTTTTATATGATAAAAAATCCCCAACGAAGCGTACAAACGAATCCTCAAAGCGGGCAATTGAGTAATTTTTATAAGATTCTAAAATCTCCAAATAAATGCACGCACGATTCCTCAACGAGAACAGTTGAGTAGTTTTTTATGATTCAAAAATCCCCAGCGAAATGCGCAAACGAAACCTCAAAGTGGGCAGTTGAATAATTTTTACAAGATTTAAAATCTCCAAATAAATGCACATACGAATCCTCAAAGCGTACAATTGATTAATTTTTATTTGATTCAAAATTCCTCAAACCGGGCAATTGAATAATTTTAGTAAGATTCTAAATTCTTCAAATAAATGCATGTACAAATCCTCAAAGCAGACAATTTAATAATTTTTATATGATTAAAAAATCCCCAATTAAATACACGTACGAATCCTCAAAGCAGACAATTGAATCATTTTTGTGATTAAATCCCCAACGAAATGCACAAACGAATCCTCAATGCGGACAATTGAATCATTTTTATATGATTCTAAAATCTCCAAATAAGTGCACACACGAAACCTCAAAGCGAACGATAGACTCATCTTATATGAATATAAATTACCGAAATAAATGCACGTATGATTCCTCAAAGCGGACAATTATATTATTTGTAACGTCCTAAACGTTACACGTGTTCATGATCACTGCGACAATGCAGTGCTGCCACATGAGATTGTCATCATTAGGCCCCTGATTGTAGAGAGCCTGAACGAGGGGATTGTCGGTGCTACAATTAACAAGAACACATAAAATTACGGTGCACGTGTTAGGCTTGGTTCATATATGTATATGATACTAAATAGCTGCTTGCAGACCAACAACAGATATCAAATATTACAATAGCCAGATTATTATTGGCTCAGTCAAATAGAGGAACCAGCAATCTTATGGTAAGCTGAACGTACATTGAAACCTTGCAAACAGTCAAGTTTTCCCGCGACAAACCATCATCTCTACAAATACTAAACAACAAGGGTGTCATGTCACTGTGGGGGACTCAGGTGTGCACGCTGGCGACCTGTGCAAATATCTCTACACTACAACGACTCTACTGACTGACAGCTCTACACATACTATACAACAAGGGTGTCATGTCACTGTGGGGGACTCAGGTGTGCACGCTGGCGACCTGTGCAAATATCTCTACACTACAACGACTCTACTGACTGACAGCTCTACACATACTATACAACAAGGGTGTCATGTCACTGTGGGGGACTCAGGTGTGCACGCTGGCGGCCTATGCAAATATCTCTACACTACAACGACTCTACTGACTGACAGCTCTACACATACTATACAACAAGGGTGTCATGTCACTGTGGGGGACTCA
>PNEQ01011057.1:0-21910 GCA_003012365.1 Medauroidea extradentata | reverse complement strand
GCTGTCTTCAGCGATGTGCGACGCAACATGTTACGGCGCTGCACTGCATGTATCGGGTGTGGCGGAGGACATTTTGAGCAGCAAATTTAAAAGGTAAACGTAGCGAGTGTAACACATGCACGGTGTCTCGTACAGTCACAGAGCGTCAAAGCGGGTAGTACATAACACAACACAACAGATGTTTTCACTGGCTTTTTGTAGCCAGGTTGCCTGCCTACCCCTGTTACTTTGGTGCACCATTGCAGGTATAAGGATGCATTTCCCGACATGGGTTCCTTAATCAAATATGTTCCAAACATGCACATCTACCATCCCTATCAATTTGTAACACTTATTCTTGGCCACCTGTATATGTATATATATACATTTATATGTATATATATGTATATATACATATATATGTATATATATACATATATATGTATATATATATATAATGGATGTACACCTACGATTCTTCAGGTGTACTAAGGCTGGTGTTTGTGCATGTAGTGACATTATATTGTCTGCCTTGTGTAGAGACCGTCTGCCAAATGAAAACGTGTGATCGTCTTCGAAATGTGCCGTCCTGATTAGTGGCGAAACGACTTTTTGTTTGTCTGTGCATATTAAATCGTGTAGAAGATTTAAATAAAATCCGGCAATCAGTAGGGGGGTCAGACATCAGTAGGTAGCGACATGTACTTTAAGAATATTAATGACATGCGACCAGGAAAACGCAAACTTTGTTAACATTTGTGCCAGTAGCGTTCACGTTGTGTGCCTGACAACGATGTTGTAGAAGCACGTGTGTTGTTGCGTTGGAAAAGCAGAGAGAAACGGCTTTGCCACGTATTTTCGTGTAGTTTCTCATGTTAATGTTTGTTTTTAATGTAGGTACAGACTAAGTATTTCGTGTATTAGTAGAACTGCTCATTCATCGTCATTCTAGGCACAAATGTGCAAACACATGTAAGTGAATACTTTATGAAGTAAGCAAAGAACAGCACATGTACCCAGCTCCTTACATCATAAAAATACAAAAAACAAAGAAATAATTTGGATTAGATTAAAATAACAAATAGTGTTTTTAATGTCCTTTTTAAAGCAGTAAATGTTCAAACAAACCTCCCCTCTCTTCCCGACAGTATTCCAGTATGGAGCGGATGCTAGCCCTTTCTTGTTGTATACTGGACGAAAATACATCAAAGGCGTCTTCTGATGCTGGTTTTTATGTCTTTGTGAGTAGCATGTGGTGTCGTGTACATCATGTACTTCCCTGTTCCCCACAAATAGTAGTCCAGGACAGTTAGATCGGGTGATATTGCTGGTTCAAAAAATCTCCTTACCTCGGTCTATTGTTTTGTTAGGGAATTGATCTTTCATAGCTAGTTGTGCAGTCATGGCGAATTGACAAGGGGCACCATCCAGTCGTATCCACATAGCACGTTTAGTTTCAAGGTCAATATCCTCTAGTAGAATGGGCAGATCATTCTGAACAAACTCGGTGTACATTCTGTCATCCAACGTTCCTTAAAAAAGTGGGCACCTACAACCTACTTTCCAACTACGCCACCCCAACAATTCACATTCCATCGATGTTTGTTGTTCTGTTCCCACAGCCAGTGAGGTTGGCGGATGTCCAGTAGTAGCGTTTTTTTACGGTTTGACACACCTGTGCTGGGAAACATAAACTCGTCTGTAAACAATTTTTTTTTAGTTCACTGGCTGGTTCAATCCCCAGTCGCAGAATGCCAGCAGATTGGCACCGTCCTCTTCTGAAAGCATCTAGTGAACCTGCTTGTGGTATAGATACATGATTGTATCCTTCAAATTGTGATGCACCGTGGTGTGCGAGATGTTTCTGTCTTTAGCGATTATACATGTACTTGTGTGTCCGTTTGTGGCCACCACATGCAGCACAGTGGCCCTGTGTGGACTGTGAACAGGCTTAATGCGTTGGAACCTTGGTGGTCGCAAATCGCCAGTATCGCGAGCCCGTTTTACAACTGCCCGAGACGTGTATGTACACAGATGTCTTGCTGCGCGTTCTGGATACAAGGCAGGATACCTCTCTGTCAACACCATTGCATTTTCCTACAGAAAACCATAGCCTGTTGATAATGTGATCTATCCCAGTACCATACAAACTGGACACAACTTGATGATACTGTCAACACATACCCATAACCATAATAAAGTCTGTTGTTTCCGATAAGTAAATGTAGTACGTGCGAAATGTACGGTAATGGAATGTGCTGAGGTTTGTGTTCAACTTGACTGCGCTTGTTGCTGGTCTTCAAACCCACACAAGTAATCAAAATATCATTCCTGTCCAGCACGTCACATCAACATGTCCCTTGCCCGCTACTGGCACAAATGTTAAAGTAATTTGGGTTTTTCTGGTCACATGTCATTAATATTGTTACAGGTTTGGGATGGAGGTTTTTGATGAATGAAAGAAAATTAATACAGGTAACCTAATTTATTCACAACTATTTATACATAAAACCCATGTCAATAATGATTAATCACAATTAAATAGATGTCAAATAGAACAAATAACTATTTCCATACAGGTAATAAAATACAAAAAAAAATCTATATAAGTTCTCTGTACATAGAAAGTCTTTCTAATCACTCACAATGGTGGACCCAATGCTCGGGCACCGATGAACCTCTTGTAGTCCAGAAACACCTTCTTCACTCTATTTGCGCAATCCACATCTCCAGACGCCCTCGAATAGTTGTCGCAACCCAATACTTCTCGTCACTTGTCACTATCACTTTATCTCATACCAGGCACCTGCCAGTCAAAACCTCTCCTGCCTCTGTCGCAACTCTCTTTTGTATCCTTGATCTTAAGGCTGTCCCAGACGCTAACATTAAAGATAGGGTGAAAGTGGATTTGTAGCAAACACAACCTAAGTAAGATAGAAATGTGAAATAAACGGCAAATTCAAGATATTTACAACACGATTCCGACTAGACGATCTATTTTTTCACTATTTTTTAAACTTATAAGAACCTCATAACTAACAGGCTATTAGTTGTACGTAATATTCGTTTCAATAGCTAGTTTTATCAAGAAAAATGCATCAGAAAAGTCCGCGAGGGAATATATGTAGCTTTAACGCTGTGCAAACTATAAGAAAAAGAAAAAATTGTCGAGGTCATTGCAGCCGGCGTGCCTGGGAAGCCGTGTGGCAGACACTCATGTGGAGTCGGACGGCGACGAGTCAGCCCGCACAGGGTTACCATATATACTACCAGCACTCAACACGCGCGCCCTGTGCCTGCTCGGTCCTTGCGAAGTTTCACCGCGGAAAATACTTTATGGCAAACAACATAAGAAAAATAAGTCTAACAAACAACACCCTTCTATATCTGCAAAGACGAAGTCTGTGAGGAAGAAGATGTGTTGAGTTCTTACTGTAACAAGGTCGAACTATGATAGTTGATTGAAATAATGTGTGCTAAGAAATTGTAAGTCTACTTATTGAACTGTCTCACAGAATGTAATCTCTTTATTCAGTGACATTAATGATTATTCTTTTGAGCTTGGCCGTTCAAAACCTCGTCAGTCGCATACCAAACGTTATACTTGATTTTTAATTTGGTAAGACATTTACGTAGTACATAAGGAAAATGTTGGTAGCTAAACAGCTAATGTTTTAGAACCGATGAGAATGAATTATGTGAATTTAGAGCGGTAACGGAATGTACGAAAATGATAAATTGGAGATCTTCGAGAAAATCCGCCGACCAATGTCATCGCCTAGCATGGTTCCCACATGTGGAAAGTTAGGGTTTACTCGCTGGGAATCGAACCTGGATTTGGACTGCCGTGGCGGGAAATGAAGAGATTTTGGCGGCTCGTTTGTGGGAATATAATATGATCTCTTCACCGCTGCCCGCCGTCCCAAGATGGATAGTAAAATAATCGAATAATCGAGGAAATAAATACTTCTATTTTGCTCTTTGAGTCACATCCAGATACTTGATATATGGTCGAGACGACTAGCAGAAACAGATTACTACTATAAGCAGCTTTTAGCTTTCGGTGGTAGTATAAACAAAGGGTAATTAATATAACTGTAAAAATAAAGAAAATGAGTCAACCGAGTCAACAAAACATTATCACCCCCCCCCCCCCCCGAGCGATAATGTGTGTAGTAGCAAGCACTGTCTAGATTGATGGATATATGTGGCCTTGGTAGCAATTGATCATTAGACAGAGTCAGCTGATTTCACATTACTTCTACTAGTAAACATAAAGAGCTACAGTTCACAACACCAAACCCATGCCCAGTTTCATAATAATAAATAAGGTAAACTTTACAGAGAAAACCCGGTCTTCGTTCATACGTATCTTGTATTTTTATATTTTCTTAAAATATTAACGAATAAATACAATGAGACATTACTACCTACTGAATGTAAAAAATCAAATAACTTTCCATAGAATATTAAACAATTACACGAAAACACCAACGTGGTCACGTTATAATAATCAGTCAATGTATTAATTCCATAACATTCACGTGATTAAACTTACAATTAAACCGTCCAATAATAGGTGATACACATGAACGGCTCTAGAGTCGACGAAATGTGCGACAAGTTTACTATGGAGTATCAACTGGAACGAAGGGCGGGAGAAACAGAGTATCACCGGGAAAACTCGTCAATTAAATACATTGTCCAAGCATAATTCCCACATACGAAAATATAACAGGTTTATTCAGGTATCTAAACGGAATGGTACTGATAACAGATTAATATTCTAGCCCCTGGACCACTATGACTCCATTAATTTGTAAAGCGTGTCCTGTCAGTAATAAACTAATGGTAATAAATTAAACGAGTGATGGAGCATCATCTGTTTCCGATTTGTTTAACTGCATTGACTGTATTAGTAACTCATAAGTTCTTAAAGCTTTTGTTTCCAAAAGTGCTGCCAAACGGTTAACGCTGTTGACAATCTTATATACATTTGGTAAACGCTCATAAGCTAACTTACTTATAACTTCATTCAAAGATTTTAGTGTGGCCCCAACTTAATTTTGGCAATTATTGACATCGGCAGGCAACTTAGTCATTTATATTGAAAAAAGTATGGTCATATTTGAACTTGGTATAAATTGTGACATTCCATTCATACAGGCCAACTTTTCTCTGGGATCTCTCGTTCCCCCAGCCCTTCCATTCCGACGTTTCTCCACTCACCAGCGCTGAAGATCTATATGTTAAGCGCTGACCAAAATCTCTCACTCACTCAATAAGGTCAAAAGGGGGAAAATTTTAAGCCAAATGTATATAAAAATAACACAAATAATTGCAAATGAACTTTTTCTTGTTGCTACGCCTGTTGAGGATATCTAGTTAGTATCTAAATTTGTCCAACAAACTCTGACAGGTGTAGGGAACACTTTGTGCTAAATTTAATAATACGAAAGAAACAGAATTTGTAAAACGAATTTTAAACTTGTATTTTTACAAAATATGTGAAATCAAATAACGCAAAATAACAAAACTCTGAACATTTCTTTATCATATTGACGATCCAGTACCGGCCATTAACATTCCAAACACACATGACGTTACTACTGCAGCGATAGTATTGTATTAACATAATTATGGTACATGCCGTTTACAGTGAAGCTTACATGTACGCAGTCTAGGCTCCGTACTACTGGGACGAACTTCCAATTGTGATTTGAACGAAAACGATAGGTCCTAGACAGTTGCAACAAGGCCATTTTAGTTACATATGCCATATTATTCAATATTTTTTTTTGTAGAGCGAGTAGAAAAATATGAGAAATTTTGGAAGGAAAGATGTTTCCGCTACTCCGTCGGTTTTATCTGGAATGTATGCTTCCAGAAATAGTCGATGGAAGGATTCCTAGAAAACTTTCTGCCAGGGAGCCTGCTTACATACTGCAAGCGAGAGAAACAATTAATTGCAAAAAAAAAAGAGGAAGCTGCTAGCTTAAAAAGTTTTTAACTTATCTTTTTACAAGTGAAGTGTTAATTAAAATCTGTTAATTTTTATTAAGAGGGTGTGGTACATACATAATTCAACGCTAAAAGCATTAATCTGTAACTGTATGTTTCTTGAAGCCAATTTGCGAAAATTAAACAATAGAAATCATAGGCAATAGTTTTAGCCAACGTTTTAAACAAAATTGTTTTCAGTGTTTCGAACTTCTGAGGCACGGTCTTTGACGCCGGAACATCGTGCATTTAACTGCAACGCAGGAGATCACGCATAACGAATTAGTAATTCCGGATAAATATTTACTCATAAAGTTGGCAAATACCATTATCTAGGATTGTCATTGAGTATTTTATCCATATTGGCTTCGAAAAAAGCATAAAAATCAATTGATAATTTCAGCATTTATTTATCTACCATGCATTCTTAAGTAAGAAAATTTTGTCTGTGATTACAGTTCACTTATATTACTAACTTGTTAAACGAAATTTGCTGTCAGCGGCCGACATGTTTTGCGAATCAATTTCTGGTGAGCAACAGACTGTGTGTTCTTATTTATTTCAGATCCATGATTGATAGAAGCTCACATTGATTTCTTCAGAATTAGCTTAGGATGCGTTAAAAGAATAACAGAAAGTAAATTAAATCGCAAATTATTCGGCCATAAATGGTTGCGTTTGTGTAGTGTAAAACAATTTTTATTTCTTCAGGAAATGTTAATAGAAGTACCGTACGCAAAGAAATACATCAATTTAAAATTATGTTGTTGAACAATTAGTACATTGTATTTAATTCCACTTTGTTTGTAAGCTGTGTGGTATTTGATAGTTAAGTTTTGGTACGTAGAAAAGACCTTTTCTAGGAGGTGCATACTGTGAACATAAATATCAGTCCTAAATGTAATAAAAGAAACATTCAAAGCCTATATACATGTTGTGTTCATAACGAGTTAACCTTTTTTCCGCTCATTGAATCATTTTTTTATTTTTTAACATATGGCAAATGTTGAAGCTGCCTCTCCAATTTGTGAAATAATATTTTCACAAAAGTAATTTTCATTTTAATGTAATATTTGTCACATAATTATTTGCAGTTTTCTTGTATGACTAATTTTTTTCGTAAACAAATTTCGAGCTGTTGTCTGATAATGCCTCTATTGTTTAAAGTGTTTGTGTTCCTTCCTGTTTAATTTCCACGAGTGTAACTACTATTGAAAGTTGACCAACCACGCACTGAAAAGTTGAAAATGGTGTAAATACCGTAATCATATTTAAAAATTTAATTCTTTTTATATAGTGATATGTAATGTCTTCACTGACATTATTTCATGTGTTATTATAGAACAATTTATAAGCAGTTATATTTATAATTATGCCAAATCTGAATAAAACTTTTCTTTAAACCCACAAAATACAATTCTCACCTAGATCTTGTGCTAGTAAAATTGTGACTCTATGGTAACAGCACAGCAGCATTGACAATGAAGTCGTTGCTACAAGCATATTCATTCTTAAACGTACGATAGAATAAATGTATTGAGGTGGTTACATTGGAATTAAATGACTTTTTCCTAAACAAATAACGGCGCAAAGTTGAATTCGTGAGGATCCGGGTTCGATACCCGGCTTCGGCCATCCTGATTTCAGTTTTTAATGGTTTCCCAAAATCGCTGCAGGCTAATGTTCTGGGATGATTTATTTACTGATGACATCCCCGATTCCTCTCCCAACTCCTAATACCATTGTACAGAGTTGTGTCTCATCGTCTCTAACGACCTCGCTGACGACAAGACGTAAAACCCATTTACTTAACCTTTAAATGAATGAAATAAACATTGCAGAAGAATATTCTCTTAAGTTAACATTTTGAAACTACACGTACGACTTGCTTGATGGCAATACAGAATTTAATATTTCTTCTGAAAATATACAAAAATCACAACTTCAAGTAAGTATAAGTCATTTGAGAATATAAGACAGCACTTCTAACGTACTAAGAGCCAATGACAGTAATATCGATGACTATGGAGTAGAAGCTAAATTGCAGACATGTTGCCTGAAAATAGGGGGATGATCCGGATAAATTACCTTTCTCTATTTAAATAAAAATATGTATTGCAATACTGTTATATCCCTATCATAATAATTACGGTAATAAGAGTAAATTATATATACATTTTTATTTCTAGTCTCTTAGTAGCAATTTAAAAATCAACCATAACAGTGCCTGCTACTAGATATTACAAACAATGGCCCTCCTACACGCGAGTCAAAATCCTGACTACGCTCTTGCCCAGAACAGGGCGAATAGGAGATAGCTAAAGAAGGCTGACAACCAGTTGCATGCCCAGGCACGATTTTCTCACAGGTAAATCCGAAGGTATTATCTCCTGTGTTCGATCCGACATTGTCACTGCCTTCTCCCTGCACTATTGTGGCAGCACAACTGTACGTTTACAATAGCAGCAATCACTCACCACTTGTGTACTTTTTTGTGCAGGGAAAAATATTCACGACAGTGAAATTTACTTATTATTGCAGGGATATGCTACGTTTTGTGAAAACAAAAACAAATATAAAGTTTTACGCTGTACATGTTCTAAAACAACCACTGTCTTACCTCTATGCAGTTTTAAAATAAAACCTTACTATATATGCAATGATGATATTCGAAAACTAATTAACTATACTGAATTGTATTATATTTGTATTCAACTACGTTTAATATTTCATTGGCCGACCTCTACTTAGCAGTTGGTTACGGGCGGGCTTATGGTGCATTCTGGGTTCGGGTCAGTGGTAAGACAGGAATGAGAATTTAAGTTGTGTTTGTCAATCTGAGATACAAATTTGAAGTGTATATCCATCATACTAGACGTCAATTTCTCCTGAAAATTAACGTCATACAATTTGTTGGTGTTATACGTACTCGTGCCGTATTTATTTAAGTTAAATTAGGCACTCCCATAACTCGCAAAGTGAAGAAAAAAGTACTGAAAATTCCACAGCCGTAGAACTGATGGTATATATTGTATCTTGTAGAACCCTAAGAACACCAATATTTACTGAATTTTCTTACAAGTAAATTTCACAGGTTCCATTACTATGTGGCCTGGGGAGGCAGTATATTTGCCTTACAGAACATATTCATGCCGTTACTTATGAAAATAAAGTTACGAACATAGACCTACCAAAGAAAAGGAATTGATTACATAATGTTGCAAAATTTTAATATTAATTTAAATGTCAATATATCATTATGGAATAAGCTTTCAAATTAATTAGTGAATCTCGTGTTCACGAAGAGAAATTAATACAGAATGCCCCCCTCCCTAAAAAAAAAAAAAAAAAACAGGATATTTTAAGTTTCAACCCATTAAATTTGAGAGGTCCATTGAACTCGAAATTTGATAGCTTAGCAATCCTGAAATGCACTAAAATTCAGTACCCTACATTCCACTACATTAATTTTTTTTAATGACAACTGTCTAACTATCTTTATTACGAATTTCTGTTGGTCGAAATTTATACCATTGAAATTACGCGTTGTTTACTCGTGGTGGTTGAAAAATTTTGGCCCACTAGTATAAACTCAACGTAACGTTTCAATGGTTAATATTTGCACCCAAGTGATATTTGTATGCGTATGAACTAAAAAGGACCAAAGTGCTTCACTGGGAAACGAAACACTGATGTGTTTGTACAAATGTCTCTCGCATTAGAACAGCCTATATACGAACATTATCAACCTGCTGTTCCTTGACATAGTAACTCACATTTCTTCAACACAAAAAATTAAATAACTTGCGGTCAACACATTGGACGACTAAACAAGACATATATTTGCAGTCTAGGACAAGTGATGAGCTGTGTTGAAGGTCAGTGACCGGTTCTGTTGGGAGGAGGTGACACGATGCTAAGGGAGAGGGTAAGACCAGGAGAGGGGAGTCTTGTACCTGCATCTGTGCGGGTGGAAAGAGTACGGTAGTTCTCAGACTGTCCGCTAGGTTTGCTCTATGTCAACACTCAAGCGACAGTGGCGATTGCGGCAGGTAAGCTTGCAACTTCACTTTCCTCTCGGAAAACCGCGTTGATATTTTAACATGGGCGTGCTACTTCTATACTTATATATATTGAATTATATAAATGGGTGATATGAAGCAGGTGAAGATTACATTTCGGCCAACTGTCGGAAAAAAGAGAAGAACTGTTTTGCCACGAAACAGTAGGTTTTGTGTTCTAGCGACTTGCAACATGAGGACATTTTTTGTTACTTAGGATGTACTGTTCAGAAAAGTAACATAAAATGTTCGCAAAACCAAACAGAACAGAAGTTGTTGTCAGTATGAGGATGGCCACCCCTGTTATTTTTTAAGGTGAGAGTTTTAAAGTGTGGTTCCTTCACGGGTTAAAGATCTCGGTAACACTAATCATTGTGCGCAGAATTGTAATTTATCTCAATGTTGTTTTCGATATTTTGCCCAAAAACCAATTTTAAAAATCGTTTTTCAAGGGTCAATACCTCCGTAAAAATAGCACTGCTTGAAAATTGCTTTATGTAACAATACCTAATTTTTTTTATAAGGAGTCACAATCTCTCAACTTGTACCCGTAGTTCAGGAACAACCTGTAGATAATGTGCAACTCTCATTTAATTTTCAGTAAAATATGGAATGTTCTAATTTTTCATCTCGCCCATTCAGGTTAGCGCCCCTCTTTCGTTGCCAGTAATAGGTAGGTCCAGCTGCTGTCACCTTGCAAAAGGACAATGCCATGGACGTAATTAGTACCCAGCAATTCCAAGTCTCGGTATTAATTCTCAACTTTGGCAAATACTGCTATCGCTGCTCATGGTGGAGAGAGGGGTACTGACTTCCTCCACCAAACTCCCCAGGAAAACGGTTTAAGGAGCTCGTCCTGGGGCTGTTTCAAGGTTCCAGCTGAAGCCCTGGCTTTGATCTGTTTCTGCTACCTCGGACTTAAAATCAGACACTTTTAAATCCATTCCCTAATAACACCTATAGCAGTATGCAGCCACCAACGGGTCCTGTAGCCGCTTTAGCTGCTAAACGTATTTCATGTGTGGAGAACTCCTTGGGTCACTAAGCACGCAGCAGCTGACAACGGCAGTCCAAGCACTGGTCAGTTGATCCACGAGTCGGTATTTGAATATTCCTAACCATTTCTCGGCGAGGAGCCGCACATCCGCCACCCGTGGGACGCGCTCAGTAGCAGATGGTCGCTACTTCCTGGCCCGAGAATAAACACAGAGCCCTCTCCCCTCCCACAACCTCTCACTCACTGCTTAAAGGGGCGACAGCACCGGGGCAGTGCCGCGAGAGAACGATGCTCACTCCATGAGACTAAGCCTGAGTTGATTGACAAGGGGGCGTTTTTTTTCTAATGGGTAACCATATCCTGCCACATCAATGTACATGCCAGCTCAATTAAATAAATTATCGACATACAATAGTCGCTAAAACGAAGGAAAGGATGGGAATTGAGCTTATATCAAGGTGGAGTCTAATACACCAAAATTGCGGCTTCTCTAAGGAAAATGTAGCATGTATCGGTGTAGCAGTGTGAATTAGAGGGCATGGTCGCGCTTTGAGGCCGCGACCTCCCTCCTTGCAGAGCAGGAGTCAGAATAAGGACACAAACAGCACAAGTAAACTAGAGTACTGGTAAAATCTGTACGACAGGCTCAGCAGGGATAAAAATATCCGCATTATTTAACGAGAGAATTGGAATATTAGGGTATTACTCAAGATTCTGTTGCCAGAACACTAGGAAAGATTATGTGGCTGGTAAATGAGGCCGGGAGGACCCTGCAATTAGAATGGAGGCTCAACGAGCCTAGTTTCGCCAGTAGGGCCTGAGCGTCCCTGATGGCGACAAGTCGAACAAAGACAGTTTGTCTGACTGCCGAACTGTTAAGGATATTTCCGTGTCAGGCAAGCCTGGCATAACAATATCCAGAACAGCAATGTAGGCTCAGCCTACTTCTCGGCGACAGCAGCAGAAAACTGTTCAGTTCAGCCTTTACACAAGCTCCATCTTCGCTCTTCTCGAAGACAACTGTAACCTTTCATTGCCGGGGTGGAGAGGGGGCGTAACCCCCGGGAGCCACTCCCACCCTCCTCTCCAATGTAATCCATCGGTATTGAAAGGAGCGTAACATCGAGACTCTACCAAGTGGGAGGTTTATTTCCACTGGTCCTGGCATTCAAGGTCTCCAAAAACGTTCCAAGTTCTGGTACATTCCATTTCTAACTCCCCACACACTCCATAGTCCACAGCCCGCAGGATCCACCAGTTGGATTCGCTACACTTCGCGTCATTCAGCACCTCAAGATTCCCCCGCCCGCCACATTGACATTGGACTACTTCTCGCAGAGTGCGTCTTCCTTCTTCTTGCTCACCTGCACAGTTTGCCGCCGCTGCCGTCGATGGCGCTTGCACGTCGGCCAATTTGTCCATGAGTCAGTATTTGAATATTCCTGTCAACTCCACAGCGAGGACCCCTTCATTCGCCACCAGCAGGACGCGCCCTATAGCAGATGGCCGCTTCTTCATGGCTACTTTGATCACACGGTTCTCTACAGGCCACAGCAACTTCATTGTGAAGAAATGGCTGGAAAACCGTGGGTATTTATCGATACAGCCAGTGGCAGATATGATGTCTCCTGGTTGACTTCGCAGCTTAGAGCAACTTAAATTGGTGGAATCCATATATTTTTTAATTCAATAAAAATATTGTTATTGCTAATAATAAAGGTTGATTCTTTATTTTCCTTTTAATTTTATAGATTTCGCGGGTGAGTAGGTTTGAGTCTTTTCTTTGTTGGTGTCTTTTTTTTCTATCTAATAGTTTTTCTTGTTCGACTATCCTTGTTGTAGTTGACGCGATTCCATTTATGGAATGTTATGTTGTGTTTCTATACTGTTGACTGAAGCATTCTCTGCTTATTTATAATTTCCTGTTCTCTGTAGTTTTCTTTGGCGACATCTGCAGCACAGTGGAGTATGGTATGTCCAAAAAAGTACATTAAGTCATGCATTCCAACTGCACAACTCTTTCAAAGAAAGGGTTTTGTATATGTATTATTAACAGTGTTAGGACTTTTTTGGAGTTGTATGTTTGCTTTGACTTTCGTTGCATGAAGTGTTCGCAAGTTCCTGTTTCTCTTTTCATCTGAGAGTATTCTTATTGATCGGATGAGATATAAGCATATGTACTACTAAATTTCCTGACGTTAAGCGTGCACTGAATTTAAAAGTGGATTTTTGATAGATCATTAGTATTCGAATGTATTTTTGAAGATGATAAAGTCTATTATTTCACTTGAAATATGTTTACTGGTTTTGGATGCAATATTTTGAGTCTGTTGGCTGTTCACATAATTACATTTAATTTTGAGTCTTTTAAGGACGATACTGCGGCTTTTACATAGAAAAGATAAGTTGTTAGAGCACTGAGATAGGATAATAATTTTCTTTTCCAGACTTCGTATTGATAAATTATTGACACCGGATCCGTACCGGACTTCGATGAGACTTTGAATGAATTTTGCAGTTAGGGTGTATGACTAATGAAAATTTTAGTTTGTTTTAGGTGTGTGTATGTGTGTGTGTATATATATATATACACACACACACACACACACATATATATATATATATATATATATATATATATATATATATATATATATGTATGTATATATAGCTGTCCCGTTGCGGCTTCGCCCGCGTGTACTATAGAAAAGAGTAACTAACTTTTAGTTATGTGTTAATTGATGGTGATACTATATTCTATATTATACTATATTCACTGTATATCTTTAAAACATCAAATACAAACAGATTTGTCCAGTCCACTGCGCTAAGCGTACTTTAATTGCAGAACTTCTTTTTTTAATTCATCTTTATTTCTCTATAAAACAGCTGCCCGGCTACGGCTTCCGCCGCAAAACAGCTGCCCGGCATTTAACAGCTAGCGTACTCAATAACAGTGTAAAGAACGCACGCAATACGCGTAATTCCCATCGCAAAGTCTTGCACGGGATACGAACCCCTAACCCCACCCCTCCCACACCCCAAACTTTATACAATACCTGAGTTGTCAGCGAGTGTTTTCCTCGCTTTTTTTTCGCGGTCGCAAATTAGATAAAAACCGTCCTTGATGCGGATTATATATCGTGCTAAAATTTCAGCTCGATCGGTGCAGAACCTTTTTGAGTTTTTGAAGCGTACACAAACCAACATTATATATATATATATATATATATATATATATATATATATATATATATATATATATATATATATATATATATATATATATATATATATATATATACACATACATACACACAGACGCGCACGCACGGCATACACACACATACTTGGGCTGTTAGACAGTCATTGTGCACATGTCATCTTTGCATAACGACACATTATTATCAGGTAAATAGGTGTACAAAATACTACCAATTCAACTGTGATAAACTATTAGTTTTACACAGTATTTGAGCAGTATTGTCAGCATGTAGTGTTGATGTAAATATGTGTTCTTAAACAGGAAATGGCACTATACCCCGGCACGCACAGGACTTGTAACCTGACACCTCGCCTCTATCTTAGATGATGTTTGAAAATATTTTCCTCAAGTGTCTAATTACTAAGGTCAAGATCAAGTCTAAGTTATTGGTCGTGACGTATGTAAGATGGCCATGTGGTGTTAGGTTACGAGTCCTAACTCCTAATACTATACCCTGCCGGGGTTTACCACCTTTTCCTATTTACTTGTGTAAGTTTTAAAAATTTACAGTACACATTAAATCCAGTAAAATAATTCTTCCCCAGCAACATTGTATTTATTTTACTTTTTGAAACTGGGTCGTTAGCCATGAAGAAATGTTACATTAGACATTCTCAATTCACTCTAACCCGAGTTATGAAGTAAACAAATAATGTCATATAATTGCTCCTCGCTAGCTTCTAATTGGCTCAGTTTGTGCAGCGTGCCGACGTACTATTTCCAACCGACTAAACTGTGCACAGTTTGTATCATACAAAACAACAACGCTTTACTAATAAAGACAATATCGCGTCTCAATTTTTGTATATGTTATCGACATACGACGGGAAAATTACATATAAACTTGAGAGAAATAGTGACTTCATATATATTGTCATGACACTACATTTCGGGCATTTATTTTTATTTATTTTTTTATTTTTTTTTCTTCTCATCCATACTCGAAATAGGCGGTAAAGATATTTTGGTTTGTAATTTTAAAAGTGTATTGAGTTCTTGGGAAGTCATTGGTTTACATTTAGGATCGTGGAAATCTATAGTGTTCTCTGACAGTCTCTCATGAGGTTTTTTTTTTTTTTTTTTTCCACTGTTCCTGGTAGCCTGCAGAGTTTGTTGCCACTGCAGTGCTTGTAGATTCCTTTGCAGGCAGTGTTTCGGTAGCGTGTGCAGGCCGATGGCCTTGTGTTAGGTTGTTGGCAGGAGGGGGGTGTGGTGATGGATATTTCGGTGTCACCGGGCGATCGTGTGCTGTGGGTCCTTCTGGTACCTTCGGCGTGCGGTGGCCTTCTGGGGGCACTGGACGCCTCTGTCAACACTCCCGCGCTCCCCTGTCCCAAATTAACAGCTATAGTTGGGCAGACGCATGGGCAAGAAGTGCACTGTAGCACATTTCTGTCATTCCGCTCTTGGACAGTTCCCCCGCCCACGACGTCAAACGTCGCTGACGAGTTAGTGCCCTGTGGAACAGAGAGGGTAGATGTTGCGCCTATCTGGAATGGTCGCTGCTGACCATTCCAGGAAGGTAAATCATGAAAGGTTCTCAACAGAGCAACCAAAAGTTATAAATACCTGCCGGCCATGTTTTGGCGGACTTTTTGTTGAACTTTTTCGATCATGGGACTTTTGAAGAGCTTTTTATGTTTGACTTCTTTTTCGCAGAGTTTTTCGAGTCTGAACTTTCGTGGTGAGCTTTTCTTTGGCGGACTTTTTCGGTTGTTAGAACTTAGGCGAGCATGGCAATGCCCCGATGGGCGAGGCGTAAGCCTAAGGGCTCAGGCTGCCAGATGGCAGGAGTTTCAGTTTAGTTGGTTAGCTAGTTTTATGAATTACAATTAATTTTAGTTTCGGGTAGTCGTTTAATATTTAATTTTACTATGGAATAAGAAGACTTCGTAGCCCTGAGATGAATGAGACTTCGTTGGATAGGATCATGAAAATGATAAGTATTATTTCTTGTTATTATCTTTATCATTAATTATTATTCATTCCCCTTTAGTTTTCGTGATCGGTTTTAATTGTGATAGTCGTGGGTATGTTGACGTGTGATTTGTTGTTGGCCAATACAATCGCAGGTTATTAAAAGTTTCAGAGTAATGTAATGTCCTCGGTATTGATGGTAATGACAGAAACCACTTTGCTGTGCAGTATCATCACTTAATGTAATATCTGTACGTTCATCACATCATAGTAAAATCTATTCGTAGTTTCACGCTTTAAAACCTTTTCCAAATTGTAACCTCTTTTTGAATAACAATAATGTAATTTATTTTTGTATAACATTTTATTTTAATATTTTGAAATAAACTCCAATCATTTGAATTAATTCTTTCATTTCAAGTATTAGAACTGTAGTTCCCTTAACATTAATTGATAGCCCCTATTGCAGAACATGTATCTTGATTTAATTACGTTAGTAGGTAATGGTTGATGGTATGCGACACATGCACGGTGCAAGATAGGAGACGCGACCCGTATTGGGACGTTAATCTTATGTTCGATCTTTAGTACCCCTCGCAATAGATAGTTTGCCAAGCGGAAATTATTATTTTGTTTCAGTTAGTTTGTTTTGCTTTACCATACAATACTTTACGTAGCTAGGCTACAAGGTGGAAATTCTGTCTTTAAAGTGTTTGTTTTTATTTTACTTAAAGAACTACATACAGTATGTGTTTATTCCCCCCAGTGCTGTTTTAATAAATACAGAGTTTATTTTATCTTTATTGCTTATCGTTATGGTTCAGTCAAATGCTTGTTTTAGATTTACTTGTGATGTTTATTTGCTTTCCACCTCGTAGTCTTGCTCAGCTGGAATTCAGTTACACACATCCCCCTTCATTTACATTAAACATTTTAGCCACAGACAGACGGCTTTGACATAACTGTTCAACAACACGACGACACTGACTGTCACTATCCCCTCACTCCCCAAATCTTATTTATTATATATTTTCTATGACCCAACCTCGTAACAATATATATATATATATATATATATATATATATATATATATATTTAATTGCAGAAAATTACTAAGCCATGACTAACGTACGTACAGTATTCGTAAATTCTCGTCCTGACGTAGCGAAAATTTGGTACTCTATGTCGGAAAAATTGTCATCAAAACGAGTAACGAGACTTACTGTAAAGTACTCTTAGATTATTTTATTCGTATAGTGCTATAAAACACGTGAGATGTTTACTGTTCACATCAGTGGCGAGGCGTGAGGTTTAGAGGAGAAGCAACTGGTGTGGGAACACATACCCCTTACTAAAGCGGGAGGTCCTCCCCTGAAAAAATTCGAATTTCTAGGTGCGAAATGGTGTTATTTAAAGTTTTTTTAATCTTAACATTGAATATATCTCTGGTATAAATATCAATATATATTTTTTTTAGATAAAATCATTTTTGTCAAGAAAAAAAAATGTGGTGTCTTGTTAACCTTCTCCCAGCGACTACACCACTGACTTAACGTTATGTGTAGGCTTTGACCGATATTTAGCAACAAGTTAGTTGCAATAATTGTTTTATTTCACTTCATAACGAAATAATGCTAGTATTTATTATTTGTAGGCGGATAATTAAAGACAAGTAATTTTTTCTTAATGACGGAACAATTCATTATTATGTGATTAAATATCGAACTTGAGTAATTATTTTATAACTTTAAGTGCTTATCAACGAGAGACTAAATACAGATCAGTAGTCAACATGAAAACAGACGCGTGTTTAATATAGAACTCGATTCCTGATCGAATACATACCAGCAATTTCATATTTCATATATTTACGAAATTATGTAATCCTAAAACTAAAAGTGCGTGCATAACCGATACAGTGTTGCAGTACAAACGTGTACCAAAGTGCAAGAAATAAGAAAAAAATATGTATATACATATAAATAAAACTACTCACTGGACCGCTCCGTAAAAATAGGTGCAATTGTAATTTACAGACAGTTTTTTCATATTTCAGAAATTGTAATTTTTAAAATCATTGAATTTGAAATAAAAAATGGCTAATTGTCTGAAAATGTTAAAAATTTAATAATAATTAAATTATGTTTTATACATGGCTTGAAGTTGCTCGTGACATTGTTCTTTAGTGTGAATTATTTCCTTTCAGTAAGTCAGTTTTCCTTTGTACTGTACTATAAAACAGTTTTTTCTGCAAGTTTGGACTTTGACACGCAATTATACAAAAATATATGAAAGCTAAAAAAATGTTAATTGCAGTAAAAATAGTCATAACGTGTGTCTACAAAACAAACCATATATTGTACAAATTTAAACATTTTTACAAATATTATAATTTTTGGTGAACCTTTCCTCCCATTAACAGCCTTTTTTTTTTCTCGGAAACAAAGAAGAATTACCAGGCATCACTTATTTAAGTACAGGCTTTGTAACCATTCATAGGTTGCAATTAAAATAAAAGGAGATTCTTACTAACGTCTTTATGAAAAGCGTTATGCACTTACACATTGCGATGACACAGCAGTTACTTTTCAGAAAGATGTAGAAATTCGATATTAAAATACTACACTTATTACTGAAAACGGAAATATTTACGTATAGAAAAGCAGCCACGTGCGCGCGAATCTGTGTACAAAAGACCAGACAATAAGCGGTCGATATTTGTACTCCTTCGTACAAGTTCTGTGTGGCCATTCGGCTAGCCTCGAGTAGTAAGCAAGTGACTCGGTTGCTTCCAGGCCTCGCTGCAACTTGGGTCCGCTACAGACCCTCGCACCCCCGCTGAGCTATTCATGGGCCGCAATAGCCCTAGGGGTCTGGAAGCAGAGAACACGACTGCTTCCATGGACACCACTATCTCCGTAGCCAAATATACCAAGCACTGCTGTCTAAATAAATATTGTTCCACTATCAAATTTTACATTATTTTATTATTAATAAGTGATGATAATTATTAGGGAAGCAATGCTTCCATTACTTCCATGGACGCTTCACCCTTGGGTCAAATCCAACAACGTCACGTAACCTAACCAAATTACTCTATTGAAAATGTAAACATTAGCGACGCGAGAACGACGGAACGATATTAGACAAGGAATTTTGGTGCAGACGAATCGAAACGAAAAATGGATGTACTGAAAAACCATTGGCAACATTAGCTTCTTATGTACAAAAACAATTTGAGAACGAAAAATTATGTTTGATGGTGATATTTGCATAAGTCAGATTATTTTTTGTGGTAATTGTTATTGAACTAAACTTTTGGCACTTTTACAAACAAGTATGAGATTATCTCACATCCCTATATACTGGCAAATGTACCAAGAAATTCGTAAGTTTAACAGTGCGTCAATTGTTACATAACTCGTTAATCAACTGTACAGACGAGTCGTACGCTAGCTATTATTATGGTAACAAACGTATAGCGTCTTAGATGGTGTTTGCAACACGTGTTAATATCATACATTTGGTAATGAAATTTTCTTATTAGGTGAAGAACTGGCAACTTTGCATGTACATGGCAGATAGCAAATACATATTTCTTGCGCTAGGTCTCAGTGCACGGGGGCCGGCAGCCAATGAACGTGTTTGTTTAAAATTTAGTTTTATTTATTCTAAAATTCAGGTAGGAGTGAACGGAGAATATCACAAAATATGCAAGCATGTGTGAAAAGTCAATTTATAATAAGTGAAAATAACATCATTTTGCGTGTTTTTTACTGGCCTATCTGTGAATATTTAAAAATAATGTGGCTTGATGTTTGCAAAATAAATTCAGACCATATGTCTCTACATTTTTTATAAGCAGTTTTGGGTATATTTTTATGTGACCAAAAATATTTAGGAAAGTTTTGATTCTGACGCACGGTTGTGCAAAAAATGTATATTTTTATTAATCATTAACGGGAGAGAATTCACTGACCAACTGAATATTTCGGCATGATACCTATCTCCGCTTCTTTCCTGTGGCAGTTGGACAGACAAGGGGACTATGCTGGAAAATACAGCTCGAGCGTTGGTATATAAGCTACTTCGAATGGTTAAATTCGCGTACGAACTGGCCTGTTTGAAGACCGGTATAATCCACCGTATTTAGCTCGTATACTACGAAATAAGTGTACGTAGTGTGTAACGTTGGTCGACAAGAACGAGGATATATATACGACTTACAGAATATGAGTTTGAGAGACAAATAGGGCATTTAAACTGTTAACCTGTTTGGTAAAGAATCTTAAAATTAGCAGAAACAATTTCAATGTGACTAATTCAATTAAACACATAAGGAAATGTCGTGGTAATTGAAAAACCGGAATTCGCACATCCTATACCACGGTAAATATCACGTTTTGATAGGTTACTTTGTGGTATTCTTAGTGATGCGGTGAAATATTTGTTTGCTAGGCAAAATTCTTGGATTCGTAACGTCACGGAGGAGAATAATATATTTTTGTGATCTTTAAACGATTCTTGCAGTGGTTCTTATTATAAATAGAACAGTTTTTTGGACATACGTCATTGTAGGTGAATATTATTGCCGGATTGCGGAAAACCACAATAAAAACAAAAAACAACAAAGTAAGGAAAGTTAGTAAGCTGTAGTCAACAAACATCAAACAACAAAGGAAGGAAAGCTAGTAAGCTGTATTCAAAAAACATCAAATAACAAAGGAAGAAAGGCTAGTAAGCTGTAGTCAATAAACATCACACATATAGATAATTCCTGAAAGGAATGTAGTAATATACCTAAAGACGACACAAGGATAAAAACCGACAAAGGAAGGAAAGTTAGTAAGCTGTAGTCAACAAACATCAAACATAGATAGTTCCTGAACGGAATGTAGTAATGTACCTAAAGACGTAACAAGGACAAGAACGAATTAAAAAATAATAATGTTTGATGTTTGTTGACAACAGCTTAATAGCTTTCCTTCCTTTGTTATTTGATGTTTGTTGACTGCAGATTACTAGCTTTCATTCCTTTGTTGTTTGATGTTTGTTGACTGCAGATTACTAGCTTTCATTCCTTTGTTGTTTGATGTTTGTTGACTACAGTTTAATAACTTTCCTTCCTTTGTTGTTTGATGTTTGTTGACTACAGCTAATAACTTTCCTTCCTTTGTTGTTTGATGTTTGTTGACAACAGCTTAATAGCTTTCCTTCCTTTGTTATTTGATGTTTGTTGACTGCAGATTACTAGCTTTCATTCCTTTGTTGTTTGATGTTTGTTGACTTCAGTTTAATAACTTTCCTTCCTCTGTTGTTTGATGTTTGTTGACTACAGCTTAATAGCTTTCCTTCCTTTGTTATTTGATGTTTGTTGACTGCAGATTACTAGCTTTCATTCCTTTGTTGTTTGATGTTTGTTGACTTCAGTTTAATAACTTTCCTTCCTTTGTTGTTTGATGTTTGTTGACAACAGCTTAATAACTTTCCATCCTTTGTTGTTTGATGTTTGTTTACTTCAGTTTAATAACTTTCCTTCCTTTGTTGTTTGATGTTTGTTGACAACAGCTTAATAGCTTTCCTTCCTTTGTTATTTGATGTTTGTTGACTGCAGATTACTAGCTTTCATTCCTTTGTTGTTTGATGTTTGTTGACTTCAGTTTAATAACTTTCCTTCCTTTGTTGTTTGA
>PNEQ01011056.1:10444-22056 GCA_003012365.1 Medauroidea extradentata | reverse complement strand
GACACTTGGAACTTGACCCTTACCTGTAGCGACACTAGAACACTCTACCTTCCAACATCAGAAGTAAACATTGGAACAAACATGGCTGCGCCCAGCACACAACAGCAGCGCCGCCTAGCAGACGACGGAGAAAACAGACATGGCGACACTAGCGCCGCCTAGCAGACGATGAAGAAAACAAACATGGCGACTGCAGCGCCGCATAGCAGCCAACGATGGAATCATGACGTCACGAGCAGAAGACGAAAAAAATGTGACGTCACAAGCAGACGACGTAAACAAATATGGCGGCTGCGAAGCAGATGACGTAAGACAAGTGAGAGTCGAAAAAAAAAACAAATTTGAAAATCATAAGTCAAATTTGGAAAAAACCAAATTTGGAAAATCCAAAAACAAGATGGCGGACGTGACGTCGGCAAACATGGCGGACTGTGACGTCAAACAAGATGGCGGACTGTGACGTCACGGCGGCCATCTTGATTGCGTCATCAGCCGATCCACTGATCCACACCCTCAACCCTCTGTGCTTAAACCGGCTATATGCCACTACTAATATATTTAAGGGATATGGCATCCATAATGTGTTTACACATGTTACAGAGTAATATATTATATAGTATGCCCTTACAGACTGTGCCTCGTTCCGTAGTACCTGGGTTTACAAATTCACTGTAATATACCATAACACAAATATATTACTTACTGAACTTCAGCCATTACGTGTCAGTGAACGGTATATGCCGTCAATACTTTCAAATATTTTTGCATTCTCAGCACTGACAGACAAACACGTAGCAGTCTCTATATGTTGCACTACTTTCCCTCATTCGCTGCCAACTTACCTTGGAGTAAACCACTATATGATTTTGTTGCTTTACGTGCAGTAAACGGACAGTGATATTTTTAGATAGTTCCATTCTAAAGTGCTCACATTAATCTGAATGAACTATACGGTCAATTGTCCATTATGGAGACAGAGATATTATATATGTATAAAAGTAATGTCACTTCCATCCCCGATTTCCTTTTTGGGCCTCCCCAACGTATATTGTAAATAGACATGTGTCGCTTTTACATTTACTAAATAGTTTGTGCGCCGCACTGGTTCAGCCAATATACAGTGCTTGGTCGCTGGAGGAAGGTGTGAACGGGCGAAGCTCCAATCCTACAACAGAACCTGTGCTCAGCGCAGTTCCAGCTCACCGCTATTCGTTGTTCTGCAGGTTGCCTAGATGCCAGGCTCCCGCTTGCACACAGCCGATGATTGCCGAAGTGGACTTTGATTATTTCAGTGGCCCAATTTTTGTGTCCATGACTGTACAAAAAATTAACAGACGCAGAAAAAAATATATAACATCCCGTCTGCGCATTGGAAACGTGTTTAACGATCATATAAATGGCATGACTGTTCGTCAACGGTAGAGATAGTTGGCTCGCAATAAAGTGAGCACTTTGAACACATCAAGTTGATATTAACAATTGAAAAAATATTACGTACTGTGACCTAGAATGTTGACTTCAGAGTACGGCATAATCTATGCACTTAGATTGTTGTTGCTTTGTTTATATACAAAATTGTTGGAAAGTATAAGTTATCTGAAAGGAAAAAAAAAACTAGGATTTGAAAAGTGCCCACTTCATCTTGAACCGCCTATATAATTTGTGGTGGCGAGGGGAGGGAGGGGAGTATTAGTGTGGTCTATAGCGTTCAATGTGGCGCGCTTCTCTTGCTGTGGTGAGGAGCACCAGTATTGTTTACATCCCCCTCCCTCCATCATCGTGTGCTCCTGCCTTATTATTGTAATTATACACACAACAAATATGCACATGTCTTCAACATACCCACCTGTATCCAGCACACTCGTTGCCAACTGCTGTTCAGTTGTCAACACTTGGAACATACACAGCGAATATTTGAATTGTGATGGAGGATCAGCGGTTATTTTTACTTTGAAAATAATCTACAAATCTGTCTTGTTTGACATATTTTGTGTTGCATAGCGCGCGAACAATGTTGCACTGATTTCTAAGGTTAACGAATTACGTTTCCACTTCACTTGAGTTTGCTTATATTTTAAAACGCTAGTTTCGTTGGCTTTCGTGTAATGTCTTCGTAGTTTTATTATTATTATTTTTACAATTGTAACATTGTTTTTATGCAGTGCATTATTTTTTTGATTCGTTAGAAAGGTTAAGGGAATTTCCAAGAAATTTCCTAATTAAAATGAAATTCTATGCACCTCATAATAAAACGTGCATATTTGTGCAAGACGTAATTAAAAGCAGAAAGTAGATTACATGTTCGTCTTACGGGAGAGTAATAAAGGCCACAGAGTGGGTAGCTTTGATTACAAAACAAGACATTTTTCAAAAGTTTGTAAAGAAATTTTGAAAACGTCTATGCTTGTACTGTTCGGAAACAGTTTATCTTCAAGTAAATTGTATTTCCGAGCATAAATACGAGGCACAGCTAGGCTAACAGTGTGGCAGTTTAATTTTGAGACCCGGCCGACTTTGTTTTGTTTTTGCCGATTTTGATTTTTCGTATTGCAATTAAGAGTAAAAACAAAATGTGTCAAATACCACCGAGTGTGTATACTGTACCAGTCCTACCTATAAACATGGGGATAGTTTTAGTAGTTATATTTCAAGACAGGTACGTGTCTGAGCCAGTGTGTTTATCCAGAAAACTGTGCGCACACCACGGAGTCCAAACAAAAGAAGAGGAGTTTATTTGCGTTATCCGTTCATTTGTTTACGTATGGCGTAGCAAATGTTGCCCTAACGAACATTTTTATCGAGTGCGAAATAATTCGTTGATGTATCAAATAGTACACTACAGCTGACGATCCGTCTTTGCGGCAACATAACCAGCCAGGTTGTACAATGTTTTATTAACTTAGCTCTGTATATTTGTGTCTTGATAACAAAGATTTTTCTCAGTGTGCTGAGTTATAACAAGTGTTATCTGGGAAGTTTTTGAGAGGCGGGAGATTACAAAGATAAAACTATGACTTCACATTTAACTGAATTCGGTCACTTTAACATTTGAAGGAATTTAACAAGCGCAAGGCTCTTGCAGTTTAGACATTGATTACATCATTTCCATAAGTATGTTTTATCTCGTACAAAAACGTCAAAGTTTCTCACTTTGATTGCATCTATTATATACTAATGAAGGTTTGTGACGTGGTTTCTGACAACAATTTATGTATAGGGGCAAAACGGGACCGGTAAGGGAGGGGGAGACAAAAAGGTGTACAGGAAAACAAGTTACAGAAGTATTTCTTTTTTAAAATTTTCTAAAATTGTCATAAAAGGTCCTTAACATAATTTTGCACTATTTATAAATCTTTAAAAAGAATTTTCCCAGTAAATATTCGTAATTTATTACTTTAATATTATTATCAGTATTAATATTTAGTAATACAAAATTTGAAGCGCCATAACTTTTTTTTTTCAAAAACTTTTACTAAAAATGTTTTCAACATATTTTTATAGTTTAGAAAATACATTTTTCGATAATATGTTGGAAATATAAATATTAATTTCTACAGATTACTTAAGATAGTTTGGAATACTGAGACTAGTTTTTTCACTACTCACAGAGGCTGTGCTACGTACTCGGTTAAAGAAAAGCATGGGACTCTCACATCTTATATAATTGAACGATGTGAATATAAATGAACATGAGAGTGAATGTTGACACATAAACATTAGGAGGTGAAGAAAGTCTCGGGCAGCAGTAGTGTAGTAATATCTAGTGTTGAAGTGAGATGTGAGCAAGGGCGAGTGCATGAACGACACGAAGATGCTGACAACACCGGGACTGCCAGTTAGACTGGAGATGTCAGTTCAGTGGTGTGTGCCTAGGGAACACAGACACAGCGACGTAGGGCTTATCATTTCACCGCAGCTATATAATATGTTCTCTAATATACGGCTTGCTGATAAAACTGCTCAGTGAATCATTGCAAGTAATAAGACAACACTAGGTTGAATATAGTGACACTTTCCTTGACCAAACTATCTGTTTTCCAAACTGTACGCACACCAATGTAAGTACCATGCCGTCTGTTAGGAAGCTTCTTTTATTTGAGTAAAAAATTATAGCAATTATTCTGTTGATGTTTGATTTTCCTCAAATACTTGTGTCATTTACACATATTACTTGACCATTGTGTTACCTAAACTCTCCGTAGTGGGCCATGGTTGGGCTGGCATTGACATAAACACAGGACGTACTAAGATAGGCCTACTTGACAGCACATCGTAACTCCGCACAAGAGTGACTTCCAGTGTCACAGTTTATGCTCACTAAGTCATCATATAATTAAATTAAATGATACTAGAGTCAGTGTTCTACCAGGAACACGTTGTGTATTATAAGAGAGACATTCCCGCTTGTCTTCTGTATGTTCAAGAGCGTTGTCTCACTGTAATGTACACTTACAACACTCTCACAAATATAACATTGTGGTCTGTACTTGTCTTTAGTTCACAGTTTAGTTGTTATATGTCAGGTCATTACTGTTAAGACTATCTTTGTCTAAGCCTGATGCTACATGTTGGAAATGAAATATACCAGGGTCCTTATGAGTAGGAAATAAAATCATTATTATTAATAGAAAACCGGTGGCAACAAAGAAAACTGATCTTAGGTGCAGGGAAAATGCAGGAATGTCACAACAGGGCTCTATTGTTCTCAATTTAACTACAAAATGGGGTATATGGAATGGAAACATTACTGGAATGTACCCACTTTCATCGTCTTGCCAAGTAAATACACAGAAGCCACACAAGGTTTACAAGTTGTGTCGTAATGTGGCGTATGTAAAGTATTTTGCCACAAAGAGAAAACTGTATGATTAATCTGCGCGTGTAATTTTATACAGGTTGCTTTAGTCGTCCTGACTCTCTGCTGGGAAACAGTGGACGGGTCAGATGTAAAGTAAACTCGCCATCTTGACTACTACACTGCTGAGAAATGTAGCAGAAGCGGCGCCATTTTGTGGAAGTTGCTATTGCAAGCGAAGTAATGTGTTGTGTTGTTTGAGTTCTCCGATAACTGAAGTACAAGAACAGGTCTGGACACTCGCCTGGATATTTGACCCCCTTGTTGTTTGGCTGCAGTTAACCAAGTTACCGAAAATATTGTGTTTTATTGGCGCTGATGGTAGGGCGGTCGAACTTAAACTCCGCCCACTTCCCTCCCCACTAAGATAAACAATTTGTCAAAACGTATTTTTTTATCAATTTATGAAATACTTCCTCGTTCACAAATTTAAGAAAAGGCTCCAGCAATCTTTATTTACTTTATAAATTGAACAATGGCAAAAATAGGGCGGAGTTTGAGTCCGATCGCCCGGATTACAGAGCCAAAAAGTACGACATTCTCGGTAATTTGACAAACTACAGCCAAACAACAAGGGGGTCAAGCAAAATACATTGTTAGATAGGCGAGTGTCCAGACCTGTTCTTCTACGACCGTGCTCTAAACATAGTTAATATTTATTGAATACAGGGCAAAGTGCGCTTTTTTACTGAAGTATTTTCTCAAGCCTAGTTTTGGAAGTGTCGAAGGTACTTACAGTAAATATGTCGTTAGTTCAGTTTCAGTTTAAGTAATATCTCGAAAATCGTAGAGAAGAGATACATGCGATAGTAGTTTTTCTGTAGGCTTTCTATGAAATACGACATTGCTACTAACCCGCGATAATACAAACTGTTTTCAAATAACATGTAAACTTAATACCACACAACACTACGTGCTGATAGGAACAAGACATCCTAGGCCATAAACAAAATGTTCGCAAAGGTCATGTATTACATATATCTTGGCGCTTATAGGCTGTAAGGATTCAGAGAGATAGGCGGAGTTCAGTCTCGGTACATGAAAGTATACACCGGCCAATGTCTGGTTGGTGAAGTTCTACTGTCATATATGCTTGTTTGAATAGGCGCGGCTGTCGTCATTACTGAAAACTGTATCATTTTAAAATAGAAATATGAACAGCGTGTTTTTTTAGTGCTCGTAAGTACCACTTGAATTTTTATTACATGACTCAACAACAAAATGACAACAATGCAGTGGGCTTGTCTGCAGAATGTGGTGTGCAACTGAAGACATATTGAAAATAGAAATTCCTGCCATCGAAATAAAACATCAACAAATGTTCGTATAAACTCAACAGTCTAACTCACGAAATGGACAAGAGAGAATTGCCAACACTGCTAAAAAAAACTCCGTGAATTTATGGGCAATTTCACGGAAACATATGTTTAATTAACGGAAACATTATTTTGTAACACAGTTATACATAATTATGTTTCATTTATTAAACACGTGTAAAACTGCGAGAATAAACTAAATAAATAACCGAACGCATTATTGTGCCTGCATCCTAAAGAAGTCACATAAATATGCGAGTTTCTATAAATGGAGCTAGTTGCAAGGCATGCCTTCCGTAAATTAACGGACACTTCTGGAGAATTTCTTATCAGCACTTCTCCGTAAAGCAACGAAAATTATTTTTTAACAGTGATACCTTATGTTTGTGAGAGTTTTTAGCAACTGCTGTTTAGTACTCCTTAGTAAAATACTAAATATTCCACTGGCATTCCATACCACTTGAAATACTCTCATGTACATTGTTATACATTTTAACGGAAATGTACCGTTAATAAACGGAAGTAGTACCCGTAAAAGTAAAATTCGGAAATGTCTACAGTAAATATACACTACGGAATCATACGTAATATGTCCATACGTCTGCCGCGGACGCTTGCACGGAAAAAAATCGTAAACTTATAGGTTAGACAGATGAAAATATTACGGATATGTTTTAACAACATCACCAGTGAATTTGCAAATCTGTAGAAATGTAATGCAGCATTACAGAGATGTAAGTATGGCTCAGTTTCATGTGATGAAACTGTTTTACGGAAACTTCTGTTGGATTAGGAACTAAGTTTCCGTGAATTCACGGAGGTGTCCGGAGACATTTTTACCGGAAATTCCACAAATCGACGGAGAAAATTGTTTACAATGAAGATGCTTGAACGCTAGTGCATACAATCATGACGAATATTTTCAAGGCGGTCGCTTAGCTCTTCCCCTCACCTCACGGCCGTGGACTAGGGAGTGATAAGGAAGGCACAGAACGCGCTCCAAATGACGCATCGTCACTATGAACAAGCCACTTTACACACGGAGAAAAATTTAGCTGCACCTACAAAATATTTCCCTAGTATTTAGACAGTCAAATATTTCCCTAGTATTTAGACAGTCAAATATTTCCCTAGTTATTACACAGCCAAATATTTCCCTAATAATTAGACAGCCAAATATGTCCCTAGTATTTAGACAGACAAATATTTCCGTAGTATTTAGACAGCCAAATATTTTCCTAGCATTTAGACAACCAAAAATTTTCCAAGTATTCAAACAGCCAAATATTGGTTGTGCTCACGACAAACAAAATTTTTGTTGACGCCACTAAAATATCGAGGGCATCAAAATATTATTTTTGTTAAGTACATAATAATTTGTCTATTCTGAATACTAACACAATCTGTCTTCCGGTGCAAGCCCGTCTGAACGCGACGTTAACGTGTCCACGCAGTACGTTGGACGTAGCTATACAACACAGTACAAAACATGTGTATATCGTAGCTATACGCAGTAGTTACACTTAGAGATAGGCACAGAAGTCTGGGCAACATGCTTCTGACGGTGTGATTGCCTACTTTCCAAATAGTATACGTAGTAACATTGTTGTTAGGAAGATGCCATTGTAGCTTATCTGGGAAAAATCTCTGTACAAAAACACATTTTAGGTTCAAGTAGGTGAAAAACATTAAGATAAAAATTAACACTCAAACAACATCCAAAATAACAGGCAAAGTGCACGATGAAAGCACAATTAACATCAAGTACAGATATTGAAGTAGGAAATGTTCGCAAGTGCACAAGTGAGCACGGAGATAAAATATGACGGTTGGCAGCAATTACACTGGCCATATATAAACTTCATGGGAAGTATCGACAAAAGATATTCCTCGCAGAGAACTCTATTATGTGAGACACATAAATAGGGCTTGGATAAGAGAGTGATGGGGGTGGAGAGTTGAGGAAGTACATAGGAGAGGGGGAGGGGGGTTGGACGAGCGTGAGTTTATTGTAAAGGAAGTAAAAGGAGACTTTCCACTCGAACAGAACGTATTCACAAAATGTTTGGAAACGTCACTTAAACCTAGAATTTCAGCCCCATTCCCCGGATATATAGGTTTGAACGGAGTCGTGGAATTGATTCCTACAAGTTTCATTATTTTTCCTTCACACACAAGTTGCTGGCCGACAGCACAGGAAGAAAAAACAGCACCGAGCCCGCGAGAACCTGGAGAAGGGAAAATTGAAATCCCGCCATTGCGACGATGAAGAATGGAGAAGGGCCGCGTTAATGTAGCTGCTATTGGCAGCGCTCTCTACTCCAAGAGAGAGACAGACTGAGAGAGAAAAGAACACAGGAGAAGACTATATATTCCCGAATAATAAGAAAATGTGTTTCCACCCTATCTGTGCAGGAAGTTTTCTCATATCAGCGAACCGCCTCGCACATCCGCTAGACGGAAGACCATGAGAAAGACAAGCCCGCTGAGTGACGAGCCTAGGACGGAGTAGTACTGGGATATCACCAGGCAATGACTATTAACACTGACATAGATACATACAAGTTCACTCCCTCCCCCCAACACCCTACACACAACACTAGCCCAGGCCAGGGTTATGATCAGCCAGGCTTGTAAGGTCGACTATCCTCCGTGAAGCTATCAACTATCCCTCGGCTAAATTCGAAACGAAAATGTTAAGAGACAAAATGTTGTATGATGACATTTTACGTGCATCATTTTTAAATGTAGTTAGTCCCCTCTTTCGCTCATCAAGTTCATGTTGAGATCCCGTGGAGTCGAAACATTATTTTAAGTTCACTTGACGTAACATTTATTAAATAACATTTGTAACATTTGGACGTGGAGTCGAAGAGTGGACTGTCTCCATGCAGTGGTGCCACATTGTGCACGACAAATTTCGTCGTACAATATTTCGTCACTAATTTAGCCCCGGCTTTGCGAGGCGTGGTTATTATGAGGTTGTCTGATGCGCCGTGTGAGGAGAGTTCTCTGACCTGCCGCTGGGATCGCCATTGTCGCTGTGTGTTGACTGGCAGCGCCTCTAGTGGCCAGTTAGACAACTACTCTAAGGCACTATCAGGCAAAGAAGATAGCAATTGAGTTATGCACGACATACTAGAGACAGTACTCACATACAATAGTCTCAGTGTCAACCACGGCGCGATCTAGCGACATAACCAGTTCAGGTAACAATACATCTACACTGAACACAGTCGCTTGGGGTAACTTTGTACCAAGATGGACGACTGCGTAACACCAATCTAGTTTAATAAATGAATGATGGCAGATTTCGTTAATACTCTTTTCTTCATGCCATTATTTCCTTATTCTTGTAGTTTCTATAATGGTTGAAACCCACAAAACCATTCCAATAAAGCAAATGTCTGGATCAATGTTACCCAAAAACGGAACAAAGTTACTTCAACCGACTGTATTATCTCCGCGACTTCCAGGCGGAGCAAATATGTATGTATTGTAAAGAGAGAGTGCGGACAACAACGAGCAGATAGTCCCGGCCAGAAAGAACTAGACACAACATGGTACAACTAGGCTAGGTAGCCGTGGGAGAAGAGCAAGCAAGCGCAGATCCTAGACACCGGAAGTGGCAGGGAGGTAATGATGCGCACAGCCTGCGGCGGACCGGAAGTGGGTCGTGGAGGCCTCCCAAGTGAGAAGGAAGACGCACATAGCGCCAGTCACAGCCAGGTCAAACACGAGGAACATTTTACTAAACGCGTGAGAGGCTCAAAAGAGACGGAGCAGTAAGGTCGACCTTGAAGCGCGCATCAAATGCCGCGTACTAAGTTCAGTGCAGGTCGCAACCTGGGTTTCACATACATCCGGTTAGTACATTTTGAAGTAAGGAAGTCTGAAAAGGCCGTTTTTAGCCATGTTGGAGAGCTTGGAAACAGTGTTTTTAATGAGCGTATTAACAATGAGGTTCCGATCTTGTCTGAAGTTTGTTTTCTTTTCGTACGTTCGCACAATGGGCACACGTGGAATATTTTGGTAGAAAGAACCTGTCTACGAACAAACAAACTGCACCGCATTTGAAGCGTGGGGCAGGCGGCCGTCTTAACTGTGAGGGTTGACATATCGGAAGCCAAATAAACTGACGTTAAGTTCGAGGTTTTTTTAGTTTTGTGTATGTGTGGGAGGAGAAGGAATTTTTACACTTAAACAATCAGAATAAAAGTATTATTGTAGATAGTTGTAAGCTCTCTCATTCTTTTGAAACATGGACTACCGTAAGGAACATTTCACTACCGCCAATATTTGGAATGTTCCTATCACAGCACTTCGATCATCGACTGCCCATTTTACATTTGATGTTGTCGTGCGAAAATTAAACACTGCACCATCTACCTAACCTTCCAGCAGCTGATAACTGCTCCTGTAACAATACTTGAAGTGAAAGAGAAGATAGTTGAATAAAACTTTCAAATATAACAAGTACCTACGATCTTACTGTGTTCACATGCAGAGTGAAATGCCTAAATTAATTCGCTAAAAGGGAAGTTCCAGATGAGAACTCAATTCGAAAATATGCATGCTGTTGGTAGTTAACTGTGTGTCAGTGACTAACCCACGAAATAATAAAACACGTTACTTTCAGCACACGTACTAGCTGTACACGGTAAAGAGAGTACTTTTCAAGGCTCTGAAGAAATATTCTTTTCGCCAATTTCAGTATTACTGCTATGCGACTAGCATACACACATATTAAATAATAATAATAATTAAATTGATAAAAACAATGCACATTTTGAGGGTGCAATGAAACACAAATACTTGTAGCCAATGCCTGCTGGTTGAAACTTAGAATGTGCTCACGTAATCGTCGATATCCCACACAACAGGCAATGGTATTTCAAAGAGATCGTATTACGTGAAGCACCGCACATCAGATCTTATACAATTAATACATTTCTACACTCTAAATTTGAATCAGTGAAATTTTCAGATTCAATAAGTTACAAGATTTTTCACTTGCGAAGCTGTTGTTTCGTCAATGTCGACTGATAAAATAGTGAGAATTCAAAGGTTGGGTAAAATTTTTAATGGATTAATATTTCACTATTTGATCAGTATAAATTCTACTATTTACTCTGTAATTTGAAAACAACAACTTAAATCGGTAACTAAAATGTCATTTAATCAATTTCATACACACAGTGTACCTCTGCTTCCAAGCTAGCTTACAATTAATTATTTTAGCTAAAAAAAGTTAATTACATGTTTTGATAAGTTGCACTTAAATGTAGACCTACAGTAGTATAATATTCACAGTATGCGTAACGAGTAAAAGTTTTGTTCTTCGGTTGTTGGATAGAGTTGAGTTTTAGTAATGTTTAGTTCCGCTCTGTCCCCCCCCCATCTCTCGTTCTCTCATTCTCTCTCTCTCTCTGACCCCCCCC